>VJOZ01078541.1:0-10572 GCA_009801055.1 Stichopus horrens | reverse complement strand
CTTAGATTATTGATTAAGTTCTTCGTATCATGCAAGTTTTTTTTTTTCTTTTTGCTTTTGTGCAATCATAGCTCACTTCCTCTCCCAGAAAATGAAACATAAACACGTGGATTTGGAAATAGATTGCCTTGGCCGGAAATAATTAACACCTTCTGTCACAGATTTGGTGTGTTGTGGGCATTACGGGGGCATTACATTCTACAGCAGCATCTGACAGGCAAGCACTGCTTGCTATGCTTCCACGAATACTCTAAATTAGAAACTGCTCAAACATTGACAAATTTTGTCACACGAACAATTACATTGGTTAGAGATGCTACTGTGCAGCTTTTTCAAATTACTATTTTAGATTTAGCTATTTTTAATTTAGCTATTTCGATGACTACGGAATAGCCGAAAAAGGGGTTCTCATAGAACCGTGAACCGAGTAATGCTTCAGTCGTATGTTCTTATAATCTATTATAATTGACAAGAAAAATGAAGCATGCTTTTACAAAATTGAGTTTATTGGATGTCTGAATTTTTTTACATTAGAGGGTTGCACCTCTCTTTTCCATCTTGCGGACGAAATTACAAGCAAATTATGTTGCTTGTACTCAACGTACATTGTCGATGCTTACTTTTTGCATGGCTACACATCTGTTTATCCACGATGCAACGTATCGGAATTATCCTGAGCAAAGTATCGGTTATACCCATCGTCGATTTGTCGCTATTAATGCCAAAGCGTCTTCCTTTCACTGTGAAAAACGAATCCCCCAAAGAATATCGTAAAGCTTACAATATTACAAGCCGATGACAACCTGCGTGCGATTGATTTGCTTAAACGTGGATCTGCATGAAAGAGTGACCGTTTCTGATATGAAAATGAATCTTCTCCACAAGCGATTCCAATTACACCATGATGCAGAAGTCTGTAGCGTAGCAAGTTACGATCAAAACATCTAAAAGCCTAGTGTTACTAAATTAAAGCGTTTTAGTGTTGTAGGCAAATCGGAATGATCCGATGAAACATATGGCATGGCGTATCAAAGCAGATCGAATCATCTAAACTTCGTTGCATCAAATCATATCAGCTGAAAGAACAGAAAAACACTTAGATCAATCCTACATGTTGCATCAATGTAACAGATGGAAATAGAAATGATAAACGCGTTGTTCGAAGTCGCTGTAAAAGTAAATGTGTGACGAGTTGTTCGCATGTTACCATGAAAGAGTGAACGTTATGGGTAAAGGTTTTCACTATGACAGAGTGCGTTATGTATGAGTATGTACATTATGATTGAACGCCTAGTTACGGTATTCAGCTTAAATGGTGTAGAACCAGAACCTACTTATTTTGCAGTGTAAATCTCTTAGTGACAGACTTGCAAAGAGAAGTTAAGAGCATGTTGCTAAACACTTTGACCCCTGAAAGACATATAAGCAAGTTCTTTCATGTGACAAAAGATGAGACCTATAAATACCTAAGGGAACGATTTTCCGACGCGCCATGAATTCTTTACAAATGAAACCACGAGCTGAGCAGGAAGATTATAATGGTAGTGAGATTGCTAGCTCCCACAACGGACGTGTGATACTCAAGAACCACCTCTTTCTGCTTTCGTAATAGCTGCACATGAATTTCAACTCAATCTGCGTACAGATTCTACGTTATTAAGATTTACGTATGTCGACGTACTCAGTGACAGTCAATAGCCCTTAACACTTCTTTTCTATACCCTATGAATATATATGTTTTTCGAGACAATCATCAAACTTGAAAAAATACATTGGATTTTAGATAGACAAATCCTTATTCTCGCATGTGTTAAGGTATGTGGTTAAAAAACGGGTCATACCAAGCGGAAGGCTATAAGATTGATGCGTGCCTGTAAACTACTTTGAGGTAACTTGAATGATGTTGGAGTGACATTCTTTAAAATCCCATCTATCTGTCGTGTTGACGCTTGTAAAGGAAGAAATATTCCATGACTAACAAATGCAACCTTTTGGTCACCTCTAATCTAATTCAGACCACAAAAAATGGGAGAGGGAACAATTGTGTTAGGGTCCCCCTCCCCTTCCCCAAATCGACGCCCTTGTGATTGGATATAACCACAAGGCTCTAATCAGACGCTTATACGGTCAGACATGTTAGCCCAACGAAATGAACGCATTGTGCCACAGCATTTTTCACATGAAAAAATTGAGGAAACATCTTTCGTCTGGTATATCAGATATGTGAATTCCGATGTGATATAGAGTGTCCCAGGGAGATTAGAAACGTTACAGTTACGTGTACATTTTTAGAAGTCGAATATTGTCTTTGGCATATCTGAATAATTGTCACAGATACGTCTATTCTAGATGGAGGGGAGAATTCGGGGACAAAAAACAACTTTTTCTTCCTCTGTGAATATTTTCCAGTTCAAAGCAATGAGGTAAATTGTAAGCTAAAGGTATGCTATCTCAGTATCAAATAAAAGCATTTATACTGTTCATGGTACGTGGAAAAGTTAACATGATTTCAGGAGTTCTGTAAATTACATAAGCCAGGCTATCACTGCTACTACCCAGAATACATAGCTGTCTCTGTGGAAGCATGTTGGTTCACATTTTAAGCAATGATTGTTATCTTTCTACTTTCATGTCAGTGATAAAAATAAATTTCAGCCTTCCGTGTTTAGACAGACAATAATTCATTCCACGCATAATTACGTTATTTCCTTACGGCACTTAGTTGAACGTGGATTGTATATTGTTTGACATGCGTCAAATATGTGCTTCTATCATTTTTCACTCAGCGACTTAGCGACTTACAAGTTTTCTTATGACATTGTATTGTATTATATTGTTTGTATTGTATTGTATTGTAGTACATTGCATGGCATGGTATGCCGACATGATATTACATTGCATTGTATTGTACTTTACTGTAGAGTATCGCGGCGTATCATATAGTCTTGTCTTTTAGCTCATTGTCTTCATTGTATTGGTCCTTTGTTTTGCATTGTTTTGTGCCGAGATCTGTTGTACAGCATTGCCTTGTATTGTATTTCATGCAACTATATATCGGTGGTCAAAATATGTTTCATTGTTGTATGTGTATGCCTTAATTTTTCAAAAATATTTTAATAAGTTTGTGTATGATGTTAGAATTTCCAACAAAATAATCGGCGTCGGCTAATTGGTCATCATTATCAACGATGGTGGTTTAACCTTTCTATCCTCCAAGTTCCCACCCTCAACCCTCCCCCATTCCAATACATATCCTCCAGTTTTGGTCTGAATGCGAGAGAGGTGGGGGTCGACAGGCACAACGTTCGAGATTTACAGTTCAAGGTGAACAACCCTTGTCAGCAGCACTGCATGCCGTCACCCACCGTTGAAATCATCCGATCTTAAAATAGTTTATCCAATAGCTGTGCGTATAAATTTGTCTATTTCATCCGGAATTTCTGAAATGTTAATCTTTTACTTGATGAGCCATTCAGTTTCCAGAGACATATTGGAGCCTGCTTCTCCTTTTTTACATCACATCAAGTGCATAATGCTGATAAATTTTTCTCCCTGTGAATAATTGTGGTCTTCGTAATGAGGATGATATATACCTGCGTGTGGCTTCGTGGAGCTTTGACTATTTCTGGACCTTTCATCCACCAAACGTAGCAAAAAGTATCACTTAATCCTCATTTCGCGGAACTTAACTGTTTTTTTTTTTAGAGACAATACGTCATGTCACTGTTTTCGGTGGTATCAGACAAGATCTCGCATAGTATAATGAGTATTTTATTGATTTTATACCAAAAATTTTTAAAATAGAAAAAGAAATCTCCTAGCTTTTTTTTAGCTTTTTCTAGCTTTTTCTAGCTTTTTCCTCGTTGTGAATGATCATCTCTTTCTGGTCATGTTTTGATTAATGCGATGCTACCTCGATCTGTTCTTTCNNTACGGTAGTTTCTTGAGCCAATCGAATAATTTACTTTGCAGAAGAGAGACGCAATTTCCTGATGACTGTGAACTTCACCTGATTGGAGATCACTAGAGGTGAAATGAAAGGTGCACTTTTTAACTATCGTGAAATTTTGCTACAAAAGTTTTGATGTTTTACTCTGCTGAAGAAACCAAAATGCTGACTCTTATTTGTCTGTTAGAATATGTGCAAAAGTAGTCCTTGAATATTTTTAGCCATATACTAATGGCAAGTAAAAGCTTTCGTCCTGTTTTTCTGAAATTTGAAAACGATCAATTTGATTTCAAAACGACAAAAGATGCACTCTGTGACTAATGACTATGTGGAATAGTATCCATTTTCACACATCTTAGGCTTTGAAAACTAGATCGCTCACCCCCTCTTCGATTGCCCATGTTCACTCTACTAGACATTTCCTCTTACTCGCCGAGTAGGTGTGGATCGTCCTACCTTTCTAACGACAACCCCCCACCTCCGACCCCTTCGCATTGTCCTTTTAACGTGCGCTACTGAACACGATACGCTGAACCGGCTTTTCTGAATGCTATTTCCAAAACAATGACCCTCTCCTATGAAAACGTCTATTTTTTTGCTATTTGTTTTTACGAATGATTTTATCTACTGTCTGGAATGGTCTAAACAGTGACGTCATCAGAAAGATTTTTGGTAAATACAGCGGTCGTTGCCTCTTTATGTGGATTATTCTAACACGCACCTTTTTTTTTTTAAAAAAAAGTCGAGAGAGACTTCAACTTACAGAATCAGAGGAGCCAAGTACAGTGTGCATTCATCTTGAAAATTGTGGTGAGAGGTTTTTTTCTCCCTTTTATTCCTCCCAGGAAGTCGCAGGTTTGACACTGGCAAAGAGATTTCGAGCTTCATCTAAAGCTACATTTGGGAATACTTTGGCAGGTCAAAAGCTGCATAAAAAGTACTTAAGAAAAACATTTAACGTTATTTGCAAGTAAAATTTCAAGACGTTTCTTGATGACCTTATCAATGCGGTTATATTCTACACGTTTATTTTCAAGATTTTGTTTTATATTTTTATTTTTTCGTGCGAAGAAACAAGTTACTTTCTTTTGATACTGGTGGTGCAACAATTATTCTTTCTACAAAATTATGGATTGTAAACGTTGTATTAACTCTCCAACACGCAGTCCGTTATTAAAAACATCTTGTTGGCAGTAGAATCTTTGAAAAAGTTGTTGTCTAGGTAAATAGAGATAACATTTCTGCTTGTCATTGGAAACGAGGGTAACTTCTTTTGTCATTTTGTTTTTTGGTCCACAGTGAGACGAATGATATAAATATTTCAATGTGAAGATGATCTGTTGAGACGTCTTTCAGTTTAGATCAAATAAAAATTTGAATATAGCCAACGTGAGACCCACAAAATATAAACAGAGGATATTTCTTTAATATGGTCGAGAAAGGCACGCGTGTATACGTGATTGGTTGGGAGGGTAAATGTGTCTATTTTAATACAAAGGGTTAAATTACTCATTATTTAGCGCTTGTCGATTTAGACGTTGTCCCGTTTCCTCGAATCGGAGGCCGCTGATATGTAAGTGACAGTGGAATAAAAACTTAAGTCTACACAATACGTAATATTTTCCTTGAATAATATTTTGCAATATTTCCCTTGAATAATATTTTGAGAGGTGTTAAAAATATTGCATTACTTCATGTCATTTGAATGTGGTTTCAATCCTATGGGTATTTAAATCAAAGTTTCTTGTGTCTTCTAGTCACGTTCTCTCATTTTATTTTTGTCTCGTGAAATAAAACTGACCAGATTACTATATAACACTTCAGTTGTGTTGGATTCCCCATGGCTTCTGATTGGAGATTGAAATTGTTTGAAGGTAAAGTGGGCCACCCCGTCCATTAGGACGGTTGCGCTGCTAGCGGCGATCGATAGACATTAACCGCTAACTTTATCGTAAGCGAGAGAACATTGCAAGCACGGAGAGGAAATCGCGTCGAAGTTAGCAAGAAATTTTGATATGCTTATTTTAGTCACATGTTCAAATTCACTCTGCATTGTATGATACAATTTCAAACTGACACAGAGTTGAAGTAAGCCAGAAATGATGATATAAACATCCTAAATTATTATACCTTTATGTTGCCACTATGTGGTGTTGTTATATTTAAGCGGATGCAGAGAATATGGTAGCTACTGATAAATCAAAGTGTATTAAATACGGATTCAAAGTTTGCAAGAAATATTCATTTACTCATTTACTATTTTGTATGTAGTGACAATCAGATCGCATAACTACAGAAAATTTAATTGGAAATAAATACTGACCCAAAATCTCGATCTAGTTGTAAGTACAAGTTTTAATACTACTGTATGTCAAATAAAATTAAATTTATGTCACGCAGACATGACTAGTATTAGAAACTCAACTAACAATTAGCCAATTTTACGATGACCAATTCAAAGCAGAACGTATTGTAATTTCCCCTAGAAAACGAATTTTGTCGAACTAACCTACTGAATTCATAGAGTAAGTGTTAAATTTTATAGTTTTATTTTTTTACGCATTGTTGACTTTACAGGTTGACATGAAACAAACAATTCATGTTTTCAGATTACCCTAACGCGATTTGGATGTAGGACAAGTCCGCCTAGCCTTACTACCATCATCAAGTACACTGCAGTGTAAGAGCATGCATGTGTAAACACACAATCATAGTGATAACTTGATTTTATGTGAATGGAAGATGGGTTCACGTATGTTTCTGTAGATTTTACTTCAAAGTAACAACATTGTCACTAGGTACAAGTTTCACATTTCAAATTTATAACGGTAGCTTCTTTACGATGACGATGTTTGCATTGTTAAAAATTGAACATGTCGAAATATGACTGCCTTTACTTTGTATTTTTACACTGTTATAATCCAACATTGTGACGAATGACTACATTCTCATGTATGAAACAGGTGTTGTGAAACATCATTTAGGTTACTGTCCTCTTTGAACATCAAACCAAACAATCTTTTGAAGTCACGCCAAGAGAACTATCAGAGGCAATAGCAAAATGCGCTCCCAGTGTTGTCCTCGTCACTTGAAACCAGCGTTCATAGGATAAGCCTCCATGTCCTTTCCATGGATGGAATTTATTAAACAAACTTTGCAGAGGAGTTTATCCTTCTCAAACCGACTTACCGAATAAAAGCTTCTGTCTGCGTATGAAACGTGTGACGCACATTTCGCTGAGGCTATAGTCTATGAGAGAATTCAGTTGGTAACACTTTTCAGCAAAGATGCCACTTCCTTAGCAACTCACTCACATACGTCAGACATGCAGCTTCTCTGGTGATGAAAGCCGATATTCTGGTATGTGTCAAATGCCTCGCGCTGTTTCCTGTGAACTAAAATCTGCTGTTGAAATCTGGTGCGATACTCTAAAAACATGGACAACAAATGAAGGAAAAACAAAGAAAATGATGTTGAAAATTGGCTGCCTAACTATAATTCGTAAAGCCATAATCCGTAAACCCTGCCCAGGATTCGTCATGTACGGTAACGTACGTTCCTTTAGTGGGATAAATTGCATCACTCTTGTAGAAAAAGAACAAGTAACTTTGGAAGAAAAATGTTTTAATATGTGGTTCATTCAAGGAGCGAGCCGCATATAAAGGCACGGTTTAATGTAAAGCTTAGTCATAAAGGTGCAAAACCTGGTGATCTGTTTTAATTCTGCTACTTCAGGACAAAATGGGGCAAAAGGAAAAATGTGCATTAATAAATAAAAAGAGAAGACCTGTATCTTCTCACAATAACGTAATGTACATTGTTCATCGTAGTCTTCATTTCAAGCCATGCGAGTATTTCTTCCATTCCTTTGTCCAAGTTAGGAAAACAATAACCAGTCATTCCTACCAGCATGTAGTTTCTAATAACTATAGTAATTAAGAACAGCCTGTCGTTACGAGCGTAAGAGCTCGATGACGGTGGGTTTTGAATCAACCCTCCATTTTCAAACGTTTTAAGAAACCATTTCATACCGCCATAGAAATAAAAACACCAAACAGAAATGTAAAGCAATGTCTTCCATGTCTTGAAACTGGCTCGTGGGCACCGGATATCTATTCCTCGCTCTTATTCTGTGTTGTTTTTATTTTAATATCTTGACTTTTTTTTGCTTAGTGATTATCCTAAGAATCAACATTTATGTTTGAGGGAAGAAATTTAATCAAAGGTGTCGGTAAACAAAGAATACTATCAGCTAAGACCGCCGCAGGTTACGATTTTCTCAGATGAGAAAGACGCAAAGCTCATCTTCCATCTGCAGTGTTCAGGCCAAGATTTACGTTGGTAGCGCTCTCCGTTCGCAGCGTTACCTCTGAAAGCAACGGCTGAAAAAAATCTCAGCTTGTGGTTTACTTTCAGATGTTCGTACATTTTGTGACAGTAAATTTTATGCATGTGTATTTCCTAGTCAAAAATGAATTGCCATCATTATTGCATTCGTTTTAATCAATGAAAAAAATTAATCAATTTATTGTTTAATCACTCATTCAATCGATCATATCTGAAATCCATAGACACAGACCATGTTTGAATCATTACACCCTTCTACGTACTTAAACATACACGGATGTACCACGAAATTCCATACTTTGTACAAGTACGGTTAACATTGCTTTCAATATCGACGTCACGCATCGTCCCTTTTATTTCCACTTTCCTTTTTTTCGACTTCCTCAAATCTCGGTGAGCGAGTCTCGAATCATTTTACGTCCCACTTAAGGCTTTTCGTTCGACCGAGGACGGGGCTTTTTTGCTCCTAGCGAGTCTGCTCTCTTCCGTGCATTAGGTTAATTCGTTTAACGACGGCGTAACATTACACAAAAACACACTAATGCACTCGTACTGTCACGTTGTATTTGCGCGGTTAAGTGGAAATTTTCCACGAGTCAGTGATAAGAGGAAATTGATTAATCCTTCATAACATAGATTCTCCTCTTTATGAATACATATACGAAATTTCTCCTCCATGTGCTTTTCTTTTCCCCCTTCCCTTCTTTCTGTAGACGAAGATAAGATGTAGGCCTACCGTGAACACGTGTACTCAAAATCCAGGCCTACATGTTGTGTCCTCATTGAGCTTTAAGTGGTCATGCCAAGCGTACTTTACTTCGACATCCAGAAAATCTGAAGGGTTATCTCGAGGGTCTCTGAAGTTTTTTTGGTTCGGATTGCTCTTGTGGATTCGAATGGGTTTCTCCTGTTTTGCCGAGGGCTTTAATTGTCACTAATAGTAATGAAGCGTGCTATGTTGACAGATATCGATTTGTAGCTTAAATTAATGATTTTATTTCTCCACGACAAGAATTCAACCAGGATTCATGCAAAGGCAAACATAATATATGTTTTTTTCTTGCTCAAACAGAATCGGCAGACTAAAGAACTCCTTTTGTTTAGAATTTCCTACTACTCTCCATCTCTATCTGACAAGATTAATGTTTAGTGCTGGATGTAATCGCAGATCAGTTAAAGAAAAATATCAAAGAAACTTGGCAAGCTATTTCTGTCACTACACTTAAAGTACCAGCTAGAGAGGCATTTGCTATTAATATTATTTTTGACGTTGGATAATTCAATTGATGTTGTCAAAACATCAGACTTTACTTCAAGCATCTAAAAATATACGCGAAAGAAAATTCGGGGGAAAAGTATTTTCCTTGACGTAGAGTAAACAATGCAAAGAAAAAATGTTTACGGGAAGGGGATATGACCATAAATTAAAAAGAAATACCACTGTTATATTTCAATGAGAACAATGCAATCTGTTAAATAGAGCAATGATCGGTAAGGCAACGTATGACAATGCTGTAAGTTGTTAAAGTGACCCACCTAACTAACGTCATATTCATCATTATTTCCATCATTATCATCATCATCACCATCTTCATCATCATCATCATCATCACCGTTTTCATCATCATCATCATCGTCACCACCATAATCATCATATTCATCATTATATTCATCTTCATATACCTTATAGTAAATATTAAATATTATATGACTCATGATGAGTACGCTTTACAAGTTTTGGTCACCAAACAACCAATCGTGTATACCCTTTCAACTTTGTATTTCTGTTATTAGAGTAAAAGTGCAGTCATACGTACTGAATTTTTGAAGAGAAATAATGCAAAAAACTCAGAAGAAATCATCAACAACGACAGAATCAAAATATGAAAGAAAGAAAATAACATTTTAGGTGAGACTATAAAAGGACATATATTTCGCGTGAATCTGTAGACTTAACCCTCCAATAAACAAAAGAGTGAAATTCACTCCAATACCATGTGTAGTAAACCCTACCTAAGGGCTGTTCGTCTATTTAGGCCTATTTCATGCAGTTACTCCTTTTACTTCATCAGCTCTTCTCTCCTTTATGATTTCTCTAATCGTCCATCCAACCGACATTCAGCTCCGCGCATGAAACATCCCCTTTACGCTTTACCTGTGTTCTATTATATTATTCCCCGTGTCTGTCGGCCGCCGGACTGCTGTCCATCCGGCGGAATAATAATGTACGAATGTGCGAACACCTCGCGAGCATGCAACATAAATGATTCGGCCCA
>VJOZ01078458.1:568-19107 GCA_009801055.1 Stichopus horrens | reverse complement strand
TTGGACCTTGGACCACAATGCTAATTTGACAAACATTGTACACTGCAAAGCAAAATAGTCAGAAAAGTGTAACTCCATAAAATGGTCCACATGGACAAATATGGGACCAATAATCCTTGACAACCTGCACGAAGGAGTCACTAGTAGTGATGTGACACCATTTCAACTGAATACCATACAATCTGTAGGAGAAGAAGCATTTTGCATGATTTAATATAAAGGGCCCATATAGCTCATGTGGATCTTGGACACAAAAATCCTGAACACCCTGAAGGTACCATTACCATAATACATCCATATACCAAGATACAAACTTTATCCACACTTTATAAATTTGAGATATAGGGTAAGTGTTAAAAATGTTTTCAGAGTTTTGACCCCTCCTCCTCCAATGATCTTTGACCTCCACCAAAAACAATATGGCACACTTTCTCAATTTGCCAAAGCTACATCCCAAGTTTGACTTTCATATCACTTTTCCCTTTTGATTTAGAGCGTACCCAAGCGTCATGTGCAGATACAGGCACACATACACACACGCACGCATGACTGCGTAGCTTGCGTTGCTTTGTTTCTATATCTGCTAGTGCAAAGAGTGTTACAAATACATTGATCACAGACTTGTAAATTACAATATCATTTGATTTTTTTGTCATTGTGGTTTCCAAATTGACAAGTGCGTGCCACAAGCTTTGAAATTAGAGTGTCTTAAATTGAAAGTATGCATCAAGTCATCACACCTTTATGTTTCTTGAAAATACTGATTAAGTGCTGGTATATCTTCATTTTGTTACAAAGCAGCTACAATGGTTGAATTTATACTTTGGAAAAGTGAATTTCAACAGCAACAACCTAGTAGTTTTGACATAGCTTGATGACTTTGACACCAGAAAATCTCTCCAAATGTACACCTATATCTCATTTCCAGTTTCTGTACCATTTTCTGTCACTATGCAACAATAATTGTGTTCACAATTTTCCAAGAGAAGGTTCAGATCCTTATTTTACTATTACATGAGCCAACCAATCAAAGGGCCATGATGCCAAATCTAGCTCCTTCAAATTGGAACGGTATGTCAGATCGAAACCCTGGGGGAAATCACTTTCCTCTGAAAGTAACCTGGAGCACTTCCCCCAATTAACATAACCTCCAGAGTAAGGGGGTATAAGAAATCAATCGCGAATGCTTTTGCTCCCAAGAAACTTTGATCTGAAATAGATCATGACGAGGAAAACAGATTCAGAAAAATCATACGAGCTAATACGTAAATCTCTAAATGCATAACTACTCAAGAGAAATTATGGGCTCAATTTTAAAGTGAATATTTTCACAGTTAGCAATGAGGAAGAATCAATGACCAAAGTTTGCTGATGGTAGGAACAGCAGGAGTGAAGGGGAAAGGTGACCATGAGAAAGGGAGGAAGGATTAGCATGCAGCATTGTTGACAATCTATGTCAGGTATCATATATATAATACATCAAAATTTATGACTTTAAATTGTGACTCTCAAACTGTGTTATATAGCCTTCTAAATGTTCCTTTGTATTTTGCAACTAAGTGAAATATACGGAAGACGTTTTGCTGTAAACTTAGGCATCTTTTTACACCAATTATTCTTTGCATTATACTTACTGACAAAATAATTGAAAGATACGTATCCTATGTAGCGCTTTAATGCAAGCATGTCAGTTGAAACAATACGGTATCACTGGAAACACTTCTTATACTACATTGCTTTTAAGAATGATTACCTGTCAAATTATGAAGCCTTCCTTCACAGAAAAACCCTGCATCAGGTTTAACACAAAAGGAGGCTTCATGTGATCTGTGTGCAAACATTGACAAGAAAATTTGGTCATCTTCACAAGATGAACACAAATAAACGAAACATTCACCTTCCTCCCATGTTGTAATGTATCTTATCATCTGGCAGACATCAATACACAAAGTTTTTTTACTGTAACAAATTAGGTGACATGCATGTGAACATTACACTATATGTTCATCTTCTTTGATTATACTATCACTGCACCTGCCTCAATCCTTTATTAGTGGATATGAAAGTTAATGATCAATGTTTTCCAGCTCTCTACAGGACAAATTCACATCCCCATGGTATTATATTTCTTTCTTAATTCAGTTTATTTACTTTGATTTGATCACAATGATATATTATGCTTACATTTCATATCGCATTGAACTCATGGTTTGGTTCACTTAAAAAGAAAGTTGCCCTTTCTGTTAGACTTATTACAGCAGGCCAACTTGCGACAAATCTGAGTACATATATGCATGTGCAAAAATATATGTAAAGACTTTCTGTACCCCAGTCTCAATGACAAAACTCATTCCAGCTTCTGCATGACAGTGAATTGATCACATTTCCATAACCTCTCCTCCAGATAAGTAAAATAAGTTACTAGTAAATCCTACTTTTAGAGTGGATTAACATCATCATACAAGCCTCCTGGTTTCTCCTTCCTTCCTCTTTTTCAAGATTAATTGCTGAAGGGAACAACATCAGACACCTTCCTATAAACTAGAATAGTCTCTGATATAGTCTTAAGCATTAACACACACTTGAAACTCTGAAGAACACACACAATAAGTTAACTGTGCTGTCATCAGCTTGCACTTGCTAACAGGTACTTGTGTTTGGGATAAACTACTTAAGTAACATCTGCCTCACATACCACCAGAGAAGGGAAAGTAAGGGATCAGGAACTAACAACTATTTTCCAGGAGCTAGTATCGCGTGTTCTTACGGAATTGAAGTAATTTAAGATCTGTGATCGTCACAACCAAAAGAGCTGTCTCACGGTCGAGAGTGCATTTCATTAAATGAATTTAACTCATCCATCTGTGTGTGGAAGCTACCATTAATCACTCTGCTAATGTTATGGAGTGAATCTTATTCAACAACCTGAAGGGTGAATCTGCTACCACCTAACGCTGTATATTACTGTCGTAAAGGGCATAGCAAATGGAAATGCTGGAAATATTTCTTGCATAAAACTTTTACAGTCGAAAGAAAATTAGCCTTTTAGTTCCTTTCCATCATGTGTAAAGACTTCAAAAGTAGTGCAGGTTCATTTGGACATGCAGTGACTGTATAGTTCACAAAAGTTCCTACAAGCCGCTAGTATTTCACTGCTTCTGAATAAACAAGGTTTTCATAATGTGACCCCTGTTGGCCAAAACGACCTTTGACTCCCACCAAAGTCAATAGGGTTCTTGTACTCAATAAGGTTCGTCTACATACCAATTATGAGATCTGATCAAGCTTCGCTTCTCCAGATATATCAATCTAACAAGGTCGGGTGTCACAGATATACATAAACACACATGTAAACATTCACACACATGTGCACGATTGCAAAGATTATTATCATTGAAACCAACAACATACTTCTAGAAATATTGGTGAAAAATAGTCGATCTTTATGTGGAGCAAGTTGTCAAAGCCTCCTCTTATACCTTCAGCCACATGTTAATGATAACATTTGTCCTTAAACTTTAATAATTAAAGTATCTACATTTCCATGGAAAAACTTCAAAAGAAATGCACCAACAACATGCATGCATGGACAACAATGTGCCAATGTCTTACACTGGAATTGATACATAACTATGCATCCTCTTGCATTAATCCCCCTGTTATGAACTCTACCAGCTTTCATTCATCTCTTTCATGTTCTAAACATAAATTCAATATTTTAAGTAATAAAACAGTAAGTGTATCACACATAACTCAGTGAACAAACAGAACTTCATTCTCTGCCTTGTGGCACATGCATCACTTCATACACAGTAGCATTACAACTCCATTCTATTTACTTAAAGATAGAAAGCACATCATTCAATGTATGTCTGTACTGTAGAGTGGCTTACTTTTTCACACATTGAGCATTAGAAAGATTTCTGACTATATAGAACCATAAAAGAATGTACAAATGTAGATAAACAAATGTCTAAACTTCATGCTACCTTAAATAGGAATACAACTTTTGTTGCAGTACTTTTCAAAATAACTATATGGCCTGCTGAAGGGAGAGTGCACCCAGTGTTACATTTACGTCTTACTCACAAGTCAACATTCTATTATTTAATTAACTTCATGTGCTATTAAATTACTATATTGATACTATTGTGCCTAATGTAGCTAAAAAAAACACATCCAATGTAAACACAGGACCAAAGAAGACAGTTGTAATTGTTTTGATGTTAAAAGTGTGACTATTTTTATCTGGTGGTTCAGCTGAAGTATTTAATATTCACCATTCAGTGGGTAGCTGATTTTGTTGAAAATATAGAATATATACTAGTTACATTTAGGTTTGCAGGTTCCACTTGAAAATCCACAAAGGAAAGTTCAACTACACACTGTGCCTTGTGTGTGACATTCATCACACTGTCACAGCTTCAGGCCAGCACTTGCAAGCCCTAAAAAGTGACATCTGTCACTCTGTCACAGCTTTGGGCCAACACTTGTGAGCCCTTCAGTGTGACATCCATCACTTTGTTGCAGCTTCAGGCGACCACTTGCCAACCTTGGAGACTGCTGCATATTTTCATGAATCAGAGCATGCAGTGGCATTTGAATTTAAAATTGATGCAAGAAGGCAGCCAGCTGGACTCTGTTGCAACCTTGTAATACATACAGGTGATTGCAATATCTTACAGAGATCTGTTGTTCAGAGTCCTTTAAATGCAATTTGAACTTGCAGTGCTTAAACAACCTCCTGGCTCAAAATGACAGGGCGGCGAGGCATGCAGGACTTGGTATATCTATTGGCAGATTTATGGCCAAACCTGTTGACCACCAACAATGTGCATGAAAGAGGAGCTATCTTCTTTTGACAGCTGACCGATTAATCCAGGTCTGAGGGCAAGCTTTACTGACAATTCAGTTGGGCTTGTAAATGGTGTAAATTTATGCTTCATAGGACAGGTTACCGTGAACTGAAAAAAGGTCAACAAGGTGCAGAATTTTAAAACTTGCCTTTACACAAGACAGTGGAAGTACTAATCACGGTACCTTACTACTGTAAGTGTACAAATGACATTTACTGTAAAAGGCTGCAGATTTATCACTCAATTCTCTTCCTGCATAATTACCATGGAAACAAGCAGTTAAATTCCATCTGTTTTGTATTTTTCAGTCGGTGTATTTCCTTCAGTGACATGAGAGAACATGCAAGAAGAGATGTAAAGAAGGAAGAAGAGAGAGTAACGAGGACACTAATGATGGACTGTGCTGGAAAAGACTAAAACTAATTTCTTTTTTTGTTTTCACTTTAAACAGGTATACAAAAAAACCTTTACCAAGTTCATAATAAAACACAATTAAGCAGTTTTATTTTTCAGTTGAGACATACAATTCTTACATTTTTCCCTCCAATTGCCTAATTACTCCATTCTACTGGCATGATTGTTAATTGTTTTTCTACCCATGGTGACACTTCTTGTACATCCCCCCATCATACCCTCATTATCTCTTATTCTAATTACTTTCTATCATCTAAACTCTGTATGTAAACTATGTTTTACATTCTGCAATACGAATACAAACAATCGAAATGTAGAGGTATGTAACTACAAACGATCATTTCTTTATGAGTGGGTGTAACAACCAGGCTGGATTTTACCACAGGTCCTTTTCCCACCCTTTTCCCATCAGCATCATCCAACCCTTTACTAATCCACATCAATCAAGTTTTTAGGGGGTTTTTTTTTAACTCATTTGAGACTAATCTTTTTCAAATTTCCAAAAAGAATAACATAATTGTACTTCTATTACATACAGTTCATTCACTCTGTTCAGAGCCATTTTGCCTTTTCATTCACAAGGAATAATTTGATTGGTGCTGTCCTAAATGTTCCCATTTTCGATGGCTCGCCAGAACTGCGGGGGGAACAATATTTTACGACTTCACTTTTACGAGGCATCACATGCAGTAGCTACAGTGACTGTTATTATTGCATACATAAGAAACGGAATACTGTAGCCTGAAAAGAGCCTCTTCTCAACTCTTCCTTTTTTTCTCTCCAGCTCTCTTTTCATTCCTTTCTGAAACCATTTAAAGTATGAATCAATCAAAGAACACATCATCACTGACGATGCCACAAATCTTAGCAATTCCTAATTGAAAAACAGTTGTTTTGAGAGTGTCTTCGATTAAGTCATGGGAGGCCCAGATAGGAGGTTGTTTGCGACCCGGGATGTCGGGATGGTCGATCCACTGCATGAGGGAGGACATGCATCTTGAAGCCTGAAAATAAAAGTCAACTGAATGGGAACAGCAAGTGCTACAAGGCTGACATTCTCAAAAGATAAGAAGCAGCACTTTTGACTTTTTCCAACAGAAAACCACACTGTCAGGTTATGCAAGTCCATACTTTTGACCTTACAATGCACTCTCTTATACAGTCGTTTACCATGTACAGAAGTAACGACACTGAAGATGTCACGTTTTTCTCCTGAAATATGCTAGAATTAGAAACTCATCTGAGCAATGAAAAGAGTTTTAGCTCATAGCCAGTGGAGTAGATCAAGAGAGAAATAAAGAGCATGTGAAATTTACATGCTGATTTGTTCAAAACTGTCAGTAAACTTAGATTTCATAATGTGGTTATCTTCAGCTTGATGTGTAATAAAAGATTGTTTCACATTAAATGTTGTTATTGTCAAAAATACAAAAGCAAGCCCATTGTATGCTATTTTTTATGAAGGCTCTGTGAATGGTACATCACAAGAACTTGACAATTCAGATAGTTATCTGTCAGAGGCTATTCTATTCTTATCATGCTCAGTAATTATTGATGAATATTAATTAGTTACTAACTATAGATATCCCTAAATAAAATTTAATGAGAAGTATAGTTACAAAATTTAAAATGTTAACATGAAGCCATATAATTATCTACATTAGCTACTATGTAGGAAACTAGCTGTATTGTAGGACTGTCAGTTTATACTCACACACCCTTCCTCAATCATGAACCTACTTTACAAAGACAAGATTAGGCAATATCAAACCAGGCAAAGTTTGAAAAAAATTCACTTCATGTTTCCCAAGTTCAGTTGGTTAGTCACAGAATGCAGTGTACATTGGAAAGAATTTAGAGTATAAGTAAGTACTGTTAAGTTTATCTTGGAGCAGCCAAAGAGGTGAACGGAAGTATTTTCAGTGATTCCATTGTCAAGTTGGACTACACAGAAGGACAGGTTTAATACTCATGATATGTGGAAGTACAACTTCTTCAAATGTATATATGCCATGGCCTAAGACTCTGGCCTATATTTTGCTGAGACTGGGTATTGAGCATTATGAAATATTACTGTCATGAGGGGAGACAGGAGACAGAGACAAAATCCCAGAAAATGTCAGTTTCATTCTCAAGGTATAGGCATCAAATGTTGGTCAGAGAACACTCCATGTTTCTGTCGGATCTTCTGTAGAGGGCATTTAACAATGCGAATTTGAATGTAATTTCAACTGATTGTGCTGGAATTGCATACACAATGAGATAGGTAGCTAGTTATATTCATGCTAAAAGCAAAGCAGAATGTGTCATAGTTTCTGACTCAACTCAATGATAGCATGATACTCTGGTCAGGTAGAATGAAGTAATTAATACCATCACCTTGATTTCAGCAAATTTCCATTGTCGTCACCAATCAGGCAATTACGCCAAGTGACGCACAATCACACTGCTACAGTGCAAAGTTGGTAAACCAAGATGATTTTTAATGGACTACAAAAATCGAGACAAACAGTTTCTTCCGGCCATACATTTTTCGATGTTATTGTAAATTCATGACATCACACCTTGTTTTGTTTCAAGTGAAAATTTTTTAGAAGGTGGTGACAATTTCACATATCAGTATCTACAAAACCGAGCATTTAAACAGAATGTTCAGTTTGTGAAATCATAAATTCTGAATAGTTAATTTTCCTCAAAGCTCAAAATACATATGCACATCAAGAGATTTCAGAGGTCTAATGTTACTACGTACTCAACTTAGTTAGACATGACACCTCTACATGATACAAGAATGTGTCAATGCCCGACACATGATACATTCATGTACACAGTTGTGACATATCATAGCTATATATTCTACTAGTATGACAAATGATACTTCAGCTGTCTCAATGAACGCTGCTAGTGTCAGTGTAGTGAGCACTTCAAACAATACTAGCAGATGTATGCAGATCAATGATTTCATGCTCATTCAAATGGGAATCAGTGTATCATTCATCCATTCATTCATTATGAAGGCATTTGCCAAATGAAATTATGGAATTGATTTATGACAACTAGGTGTGTACTGCCAAAGACCAGCTGTGGTAATAAGAATGAAATACTCACATTCTCCGATCTCATAATGTGGTAAATCAACCGTTAATATTATAGCTTGACTTTCTTCATTTGGAAAGTCATGTCTCAAATGAATTTACAGTTCAAGCATGTACGTATAGTGAGTGAAAGTGAATGAAATAACAATCGAGGACTATCGCATGAAATAGTCTCCGAGTATCCCCATGAAAATACATGACTTGATAATTTCTAACCCTACAAGAATAGTGAACATGCACTGTCACAGGGATCTAAAATAACAGCCCTAAAGATAAAATGCAAGTGAAGAGTCACTGATACTCCCAGAACATAATAAGGTTAATTGATCAAAATCAAATCGTCCCCTTAAAATTGCTCTTTTCTTCCGACAAAACTGAAATGGGTCAAGCATGTCCTCTCTGTGTTATCAACGTGGATTAGAATCAATTTACAATCCTCTTTGAAGTACTGTATACTGCAAATAATCTAAACAACAGTATATATATCATTACGTTAAAAGATGAGATTACAGAGAAGAAAGTTCACTACAAAGTGTTTGCATCACCATAAAAAAATAGAAAGTGCTCTTAATACGGCTTCATTTCATGTTCACCAGGGAATCAGGGATCATCTGGTAATGAGACTTCAACAAACTGACTCTTTCAATGAATTGTTGATGCAATGATGCANNATTTTCAGAAAATATCTGAAAAAATGATGAAAAAGAATTATTTCAATAAATAATTGAGGTGCAAGCCTTAGCTTCATCAGGCAGCCACATAAACATACATTTCAAAGCATTGTTCAGACAGAGTTAATTGCTTAAGGGTTTGTTGACTTGATTGAAGTTGCTCTGTGAATGATATTGAACTGGAACTGACGAACAAATGATAGAAATACCTTTGAGCCAATAAGGTCTACATACATTACCTTCACTCAATTTGGTGGGTCTGTAATTTATTACCTTATTGGCTGTAATTAAATTTTCTGTCCATCTCAATAACAGCTCCCATCATTTCACTCACAAAAAGTATCTGTAGACATTCATGAGGTTTTCGAAATCTCGGGACTAAAAAGTTTTTGCATCGCAAGATCTTGCTAGACACAAAGAGTGAAAACAAGGCAAACCAGTATTTGTTGGTACCACATCACACATTTAACGTGCTGAAGCCCAACTTTCGAACTTAAGTTTTCTTGTTGGTGGAGAAGTCCTTCAAATACGTAATTTAAAGATAAGATGCTCTGATGCGAAATACGTTTGCAGGAAAATTTAACATCATCACTTTAACATGTGCAGTTTCATTTTTTTTCAAACTTGGTATTAAAATTGCATTTTAAGCGTGATTTGTGTGAAATTTAGTTTTCAGCAGTTGGAGCCGACTTGTGGTGCTTTCTGGAGATCTGAACAGTGACGTCAGGAGTGGATAACAAACACCAGCTGTTTGATGCCGCACTTTAATCTGCAGAGAACATGACACAGTACTATGTCAAATCACCTACACAGGCTTTACCTGTACGGCACTACAGCCACTACTTGAACAAGCCTATAACAAGTAACGGTATACTCAACTCACACAAAAAGTCATACTTTGTGGCCTACTTCCTCCGAATATACACAGTCTTTCCAGAAAAATGACCAAAGCCTGCGCGGTGTTGTTTATGACTGTAGCAAAATGGCCATGGTGGGTAGGATTCTTGAATTCCATCGACAAAACAATACTGGAAAAGTTTGTCTTATGTTGGTGGGCATCCTTTCGGATTTAGTCGATGGTAAGCCATTAAAAACAGCCATGAATTTATTGGATAATCAAACATTAAATTACAACAAAATTGTGTATCACCAAAACAACATTTTGCTGAGACTTGTGTGAACTGTGAATACAACTGTAGTGTACCTATACCAAACTTTTACCCAATGTATCAGTTTCACTAGGTGGTGAAATGGTGAAAACAGATCAAAAAAGATCACAGATCACCATGAAAATTTCCTACATTAACTACGGCCTTTAAACCTACACTGCTATCATGTGCATAGTAAATAACTTAAGATTGTGAAGTCGATAGATGTAGTACGTGCATAACAGCAGGTGTGAAGTGAACTTCGTGAAACTCTTAATCAGCCCTTCCCGGTACATGTTCACTGCTGTTTCATACATAATGATACGCTAGGCAACGTTGCACCTAACTGGGCTATACCTCTTCCTCATGGAGAGCATCACTGTCTCCTTTACGCATCTTCCTCACATTTCAACACCAATTGCAAACATCCCTTCCTGGATTTCACTATAATCCTTTTAAGAGCGATCTTTTCCTGTGACTTGTTAAACTGTAACGTTAGACTGCCGAACAAATATTTTATGTGGCAACATCAACAGCATGCTTTCGTATGTTCAGGCCATGTATACAGTAGATCGGTGCATTGCAAGTGAAGCTCCCTCCTGACATCACAAAGTAGGGGCCTACCACCGAAATGTGAGTGCTAATTGGAATACAACATGGGGACAGTTCAGAACATCTCTGTTATTTTCAGAAATCTTATTGTTTCATTTAGTTTTTTGACAATTTTGACTGACGGAAGGTCCATACATTTGAAATACAGAATTTTCTTTGTCACAGAGTAATACTGGCATCACAAAGTGGATCATAATACCTTATCTTTAAATATTTCTTCATAATGCAACTGTGAAACAAATTTCATCATAAAAGTGTCGATGTATGATTGATTCTGATAAAAAAGTTACTGTAGGCTGTTTTCCATGTTCCTAAATGATTTATTCAGTCAACATTCCACAAAGTACTGTTTCATGTCACATGTACAGTATGTACATACTTGAATGTACACAGTAACTTTCTTTTCATATGATTAACTCCAACTATGTACAGTGATTTCCAGAAATCCCATAAAATTGGATTCTGAATTCTAAAAGCCTTTGGTTATGCTACATTCAGTACAATATCAATTTATGATTGTTGGAAGTACCGTCTCAGCAGGCTCCAACTGTAGTGATTAGTTGTTTGTGTTTTATAATATGCAGGATAATTGGAACATTTCATGAAACCTAAATCTGTATATACTTGAGTTCTGATGCACTTATCTCTACCATGTGTGCCAACCTGCAATAAGAACTCCCTACTATGGCTATTGCCTACAAATCTTCACAAAGGTACTTGCTGCATCCATTGAGTCAATGACATATAGCTCTATCATCCCAGGCTTCTTTAGTCAACACCATTGTCACATGACAACATTATCATTCTTTCTGCTCCCTCGCGGTCTGTTAATGAATACTGAGTAAAGCTTGACAAGGTGGCAGGTTTGCCGCCCGGGAGAAAATCGATAACAGCTATCCTATTTGTGTGATATATGGTCATATTGCAACTTCATTGAGCAATACCTGGGAACATGACAACAATGAATGACAGGCCTATTAAAAAACTTGTGAGAGGCTTCGAAACACATTACGCTCTGCCAAAGGCTAACACGATAAATCAGTTGGACAGGAATAGATGCTCAAGCCAGTTGTCATGGTTTTTCTAAAATTGCTCCATAAATTATGCCATTTCCACCCTTCATGAGCTTGGTTGATTCTTAGTAGGTATTTTTACACTTCACGCTCTTTCTCTTCTGCATGAGGCACTGTACTAATGATAGATGACGCAACAGTTTGGACGTGCGGTGAAAGGTAAAAATACTCAATCTGGAACATAAAACTTTCAAACATCACTGGACATAAATAATGCAAAATTTGCCTAGACTATGATTACCGGTCTAAGGTAAAAGTCAGGACTTAAACTCAAAATAATCTCACACATGCAGTAATAGTAACTACTGGAGAAGTAAACACTACATGGTAGAGCACTACACAATTATTTTTTTCCTGAATATACCTTTACCTGTCTCTCGCAGATCTTGTTTGTCTATTAAAAAGCCTCGCCTCGGACGTCTTTCTTTTGTGCTGTTCGCCCAAATGTTAGGTTCAGAGCCGTTCCAAGTTTGTCGAGGCTGGTATGGTGGTTTCACGTCCTGCGACTTTTCCTGGGGAGATGACAGAGAAAAAGCCAAACTTTCGATTATACCTTATAGCACAGCTGTGGGATGTACAATAGTTGCATGGTGACAAATGACGGACAGGCATCGTTAACTTGGTTAACCATAAATTTATCTGATTAAACACCACAACCATTTACAGTGGTGCAAGCCACACATACATTAGTCTACTATCACTAACTGGCTGAAAGTCAAATCTGGTGGTGTCTGTTCAGATGTTAAAGCACATTTCCACACTGCTTTGCTTTCTCTTCTTCTTCTTGGCATAAACCATTGAAAGACGGTGCATTCACCAATAACTTATCTAGTATCACATGACAATTTCCTACACGTACAGATCAAGTTCCTCCACAATGAAAAAAAAAAGTGTACCAATTTTTTGAATGCATAACTGTTCAATTCTCACCAACAATTTCCCAAAGACCTAAAATATCCCTAAAAATTGCTACGCAAAATTCTAACACTATGTTATTCCCTGTGATGACTCGAAATGAAAAACCAAGATGCTGCAATACAGTATTAAAAGCAACTTCATCAAACATTACAAACTGAGGAAAGGACATTACACTGTACCTCTTATGAGATTAAAGTACTCAACAATATCTGCGTACAAATGCGCAACATCAATTACCAGATTTCGTTGTAGAGAAGGCCTAAGAACAACGCATGGTACATAGTATCAAAGCTGACATCAGCGATTATTCATACTGTTTTGTCAGCAAAAGTTCATCATCACAACAATGCAATAAAGTGGCAATGTACTAGAGATTATAGCTTTGTCACAAAAGTTACATGATCTTCTAAGACAAAAAAAAATGAAACATCTCTAATGTGTCATAGACAATCACTACAGCATGGACTAGTTTTCCAAAAAATTACGGTTTAAATTCTCTGCAACCACTTAACTGCCTAAGACAAATACTGTATATGCCTGTCCTGACTACTATGCACACTGCTGCGTAAGATACAGTGGATACAGTATTCGTCAATGCACTATATGCACAGGATGGATCGTCTTTATATTGCGTGCATGTTGATTCAGTAGGATCCGGCAGTCTTCTTTAGGTTGTGGTGGTGGTTATAGTTTACCTCTTCAGGGATCATGTGGATGTTCTCTTTACGATTTTAATATTACAATGGCCCCCTCTGCTTCATAAGAGCAGGACTTGCGAAAATAAAAAGCTTTGCAGTGTTAGAAATTTGAGTCAGTGACCCAGAGAATGAGAAAGGGCTTTTGCATAGAAAAAGTGGTTTTGAAAAAACCCTTTAAAATAAGAACAAGACAAGTACTGCCTTTAGCTTCCTAAAGAAGGTGATGACACACACTGCAGTGTATTATTTTTCTAGCGTTGAGTTTAAATTTGCAAAGAGGACATTTTTGCACAAATTTATTCCACAGTATGATGAAAGTTACTATATTTCCATCCTAAAGTCAACTGGTTATAAAGACAATTGATGGTGTGAAAGACTTAGGAGACATTTAATTACAATCAATGGCATGAAGCAATATTGCACATCATTCAGATTTGGTACCATACATGACAGAAGAACCCACGAGAACCTCAAGATTGCAAGTCTATCCAATCCCAATGGCCATGGAGTTGAAGAACAAGTTGAACCGTGCAGCAATGGCATTTCAAATTGTAAACTTTCAAGATTATTTTGCAGCTTCAAATTGAAAAAGACAAAATTTATGTGGGCAATTAGATTCTTCAGGACAGCTAGGCCAACGGACAAGTAAATACAGAAAGAACTTGTCAAAGTTTTGGGAAGTCTGTGTAAATCCATTGCAAATAGTGCAATATTTGAGTTGGTTTCAGCTTGAGGATGAAACGTGGTAGTGCATATATCCAGAACTGTACACTTTAAAATGTTCTGGGAGATATCCCTCTGCTCCACCACCCCAACCCCACCATCCCGGTCTCCTCCTCTGACCCACTTTTACAAAATTTCCCAACCTCACCCACTGATGTTATCAAAGAACTCTCAAACAGAGGTTACAGCCTACGGGTGCAAATGACAAACAGAGGTGCAGTACTGCAGTATACTTAGCTTAAATCTATGACAACGGCTAAACTTGATGACTAAACCTGGAGATTTAACAGATTATTATGAACCACACACTGTACTATGATGCAAGTGGTATTTCCACTAAATGTACACTTCTTGTTCAGAAATCCTCAATGTTTACTACCTCAAGCAGAAAGGATATTGATGATATGTAGTCAAACTTTGACACGATGTCTTCACTTTTATCAAGTTCAACAGCCATTTGATACTCTTATCATTTTGCTCCCAAGAAGAAAGTTCTGTGTCCTAGATTCTTTTCCAGGCATACACAGTGGGAAGAAATAATAATAAGGCAAAGCACTATGCTGCCATATTACACATACAGTAATGCAATGTTGACAATTTAACAAAAGGTTGATGACAATCTCTTCAAAACAGTCTCTGTTCTCATTGTCACAACTCTGGCCATTGCGTGATATTCATAAATTCATATTTCCTAACAAGTGATGAACACCATCGAACAATGCCAGCGAGAGGAAACCGGCTTATATTGCTGAATGGATGCGAATATATCAAAGTCTGATTAATTGATTATTCTCTTGTGCCTGGATAAGCAACTGTCATCATCACTGATGAAACCCAAACACTGCTTCACATTGTGTTATACCTATACCTTGACTGTGCAGAAAATTCCCCGTTGCAGTATGTATGTAGTGCAGTCACGATGTTTGTATGTTTGCAGTCAGGTTAGGACTTCTTCACAAAGATAAGAAAATACTGTATAATTCACAGTAAATTAAAGTCACAGTGTCATGCACGAGCTGGCTTCACTTGGAAGTAACAGAGTGAAACCCTGAAAGAAAACCTGCCGTTTCTCTTACTGTTGTTAAGATATGACTTTTCAATGTTTGATGAAATTCAAAACAGATGACGTGGAGGCCACTGGAACAAATTGTTCTTTGCAGTGGAAAACTAAGTCAATATCATCAATTTGTGAGGATTTGAAAGGTACAAACAAATGGTAATCCTTATAATTAGCATCATTAGTCAAGTTTCACATCCAAAAGTTATGAGAACTGTCAAAATTTGTGAATTGTTGACTCTGACTTGCACTGGTTGTATGCTAGTGTTGTTGTGATACTGCAATGCCAGAATAGAGTATCATGTCACAACTAAGTTAGACTAAGGCTGTAAAATGTGTCTTCGGTACACAACAAAATCTTTTACACGTATTTTTCCAGCTGTGCTTTGATTTCAATGCATGCAATAACATATATGCTCTTGATACGGCTTTTGAAATTTCATATACCAACAACACTACTGTGTGTACATGAATTAGTACTGATTCCATGAACAAGAAACTGTGTCAAAACCAAAATGAATTGCTAATTACACTCTCTCATTAAGTTTTATTGCTATGTAACACTTGGAAAGCCTCTTAGTTTGACCATTTGTCACTAGCATGTGAATGAAACTACTGTATGCAGGTTTGGAAAACTTGAGTGGATTTCTCAAATTGGACTCAAGGTGACTCTGTAAAAACAAGTCTAAATTAAATACTTGGTGACAACAGCTCTCACAAGGATTCTTTCAGTAACTCCAGTACAACAGCAGTGTCCAGAGGTTCTATCCACAACTCTCATCTATGTTTGCTCTACAAACAGGAAAGGAAGCAAGAGAAAACCTAAAGACAGTTATATGTCTATTTCTGATACTTGAAGGGTCCTCGGTTACCACCGATACAGCTGTAACTAGGTCCGGTATGTCAAACAAGACTAGACGACTAATGCTACATACTCCATAACCAGAGACAAAGTATTTCATCCCATCCAGAATCATGAAGATAGTCCAGAGCCCTAAAGATTTGCTCCATTTAGAATATGTCACAGGTTTCATTAGAGCAGTGATACACAAACACTGGAGAGCAAACATCTTTGAGAGTGCTGACCAGCATCAACTCATAGCATCGATTATAAGGAATTTATTACTCTGTGTGGACACATCAGCCAGGGCAGACACAGTTCTAAGAACTTTCATCAATGATACAGGAACTTGCAGCATATACTGCATTAAGGGGCAAACAGGCAATCTTTGTACTGTATCATCCTTCGTATCTGAAGAGATTGCTCTGAAAATGTTTCTTAATAACAATGCACAAGAAAAAGTGTACGTACGTCATTTGTGCTTTAAATGTTATTCTACGGTACAATGGAGGATAACATAGTGTGTGCATGGAATACCCTTCACATAAACAGTAAGTTTCTACATGTGACAGTGTTTTCCAAAACCATTCATAAAAAACACGTTCCCTGCATGCGCATCGACCAAATTTGAAATGCATGAAAGGTTGACAGTTTTACCACATTGCTGCAACTATACTACCACTTGTTATTACAATGTTGCCTTCAGGTTCTCACTTAAATTTACAGTAATGGCACTACAGTACTAACTAACCTTTCAGGCCCTCAACCTCTCCTTCAGGTGGGCATGTGATAGTATATGCACACAACTTATCATTCATCAATGAGGTTCAAAGTACTGTGCATATCAAAATTGTACAATACACTGTGTGAAACAAAACCAAAGGAAAGGATAATTTGACATGCATTACCGTATATTTGAATGTTTTTCTTTCCTTTTGTGAATTTCATGTTTCTTTGGTTTTTTTGTTTTTTTTTGTCTTCTTTAAAAGTACCTACTGTATCCTCCTGGTTAATTTTTTTTCACAGTTACCTTCACCCTCCTTTAATGGTTCCTTAAGCTGATGATGCAGTAGCTTGTTTCACATCTTACAGAATTTCTAAATGGCACCATTTAAAGGTCAACTTGGTTTAATCACTTATCTGCAAATACAGTAACACCTTTAGAACAATATCAAAGGTACAAAGCACATTGTTTGTTAAGCACTAAACAATTTTCCCTCTTTCCCTCCTCTTCTCCTTCTTTCTCCCTTTCCCCACTCTAAATTCATCTTTCTATTTCTGAAGGTCACCACTGCTACTCAAAGAAAATTTGCAATCAACTACCCCTTGCATTCTTAAATTCAGTCTGTCACTGGTGACCACAACAATGACTTGTCATATAATTGCCAACTACTGTACAATGTGTTGTTTATCCAGTGAAGGACTAGGCACACTTGGATGATAGTGTACCGTATACAGCCTTACCAGTGAGCTACACTGAGTTCCTTCTTGGTTTGATATATTGATTTTTGTATCTCTTGAGATACAGAACCTGTTGTGCTCTGGTAACAATTGCTTTCATCGGTGGAAAATCGTTTACATTGTCAAGAAGCATGTAAGGCCGGTATCCTCGGCTGTAAGCCGTGAGCATTCATCCCGGTAGGCGAGGACAATGAGGTAAAACAGGGTTTTTATTGATGAGTTTACTGTTCTTGGACACGTTTACATTCAACAAGGTATAGGACATGAAATTACATGGCCGGCCCATGGAGAGGAATAACTGATGGGACATGAAAATTACAATCATCACGCATGTCACCACCATAGTCACCTGACCCCAGTCTTAATGTCGGCTGCTTTTCCATCTTAGATCTGAGAATGGTGGCACAAAAACTTGCCTTGCAGTTGCTGCATCCTGCTTTGGCTGCAATATTGAACTGCCTTTAATTCGATGCCATGGCCTGTAACAATTTCATTTATACATTAGTACAGAAAGTACGCAAGTACTAATAGCTTGTCAACAGTTTTGTGAAAGAAATTATCACTGAAATTTTTCAGAGATTTCTTCTACAACAACAGTATAATGTATAACATCTTTTCTTTAGTTTACCTGATTGCATGTTCTCCCAAAAGAGATGCAGTGCGTCAGCACACTTTTTTTCTCTTTAAATTTTCAGCACAGAACAAGTGGACTGACTCAAAGTCATGGAGCCTGAAATTTTGTTTGCTAATAGTGTTTACCATTGAATCTATACTACAGTACATCAGCAAATGTTGACTGACAGGTATTGTACAGTACAGACTAAAGCTTCAACATTACAGCAGAGATGTTGTAACCATGGAAACTGTACTTGATGAAATAACCTCATATGCATATTGTATTTTGCACATCAGGGACATAGAGTTTTGACTTTGAATTTTATTTGTTTTATCACAAGAATATGTACAAATGTG
>VJOZ01078354.1:0-10067 GCA_009801055.1 Stichopus horrens | reverse complement strand
TCTAAAACTCAAGGCCTGACTACTGTAAGATGGTAATTAGTTATACAGTAAATAAAAGTAAGAGAATGATAATGCATACACCTTAATGCAAGCACCTGGCATTCACAGAATTATTTTGCTTCATATCAAAGTTATTTTCTCAAGAAAGCTTAAACTCCATGAAACACTATGACAAGATAAACAGCCATGTTTACTGTATGGGTTGGTTGTCTCCAAAATGCATGAACATTTCATGACATCATGTAATGATGAAGAGCCATCACTAACACCAGACATGTGGCCAGGTCAGATTTCTACCCAGGATCGAAATAGTAATGGGGGTGGTCAAACATATTAATAACATTTTTCAACCCCCAATTAATTTTTTTTTTTTTTTGGGGGGGGGGGGAAGATTTTATAGGGCACAGTGCCCCTCGGTTCTTCACCGACTATGGTTTGAGCTTCCACTGTCATGCATACTGTATCAAGACATCTATTCCACTATTCTGTCATTAAGGTGTCCATCACATCAGGTTGATATTTACCTCTTTTTCCTTTTCTTCTCTCTCTTCCTCGGATGGAGGAGACATTTTCATGTTTGACAGATCTTGTCCTGGAGACTGAACAAATGACAAGACGCTCACTGCCATTTTACAATTTTTTTGTGATATTCCTTAAACAAAACATCTACACTGTCTACCAGTATGACATGGTAATACTTTCATGCTATACATCGTACCATCATTCCAGAGTGACTTTCTAGCCACTGTGTTAGAACAATTCACTGTATTGTAGTTGCAGATCAAATGGCTTATTTTTCTTTCTCTTAGAGCAGCTACTGTACACATTCTATTCATGGTGAAGAACAGCACCGATCAATATCGGTAGCAGTTTAACCGTACACATTGGAGGGAGATTCCGGAACACTTTGGTACAATGTAAGCAGCTGTGTTTAAAAAAATACACATAGTACTGATTGTCTGCATTCAAAGCTATCAAACATACTAAGATTGAAGAACAGCTTAGCCAATACCCATCACAGTTTTAAGCAATGTGCTTACAACTGACTGCAATGGGTGTTCGCTACAGTATTCTGCAACTTCATTATATTTCTTAGCTCAAACACTGAAGATTACAGATAGTCTTACATGCTACATTGACATTGCAAATAAGTTTGACAATGCACTGTGCTGCAGTGTACCGTAAGCGTGATGCACTGCAAGGAAGCATGTGACATTCAAGGCAGAACAGCAATGCAATGTAGGTTGTGTTCTAAAGTTCGACATTGTATTGGAAGGGGGGCAGCACTGCATTTCGATGTAAATTGCAAATCTGTTCACTTTTAAAACTTACCACCCTGCAACCTGGTCAATCAATGCTAGGCTAACATTGTACATACTGTACATCTCTCTTTTTTTTTTTCAAAGTCGGAAAAATGTCATTCGCAGATGTGAAGTCATTCAATTTGTTGTATTTAAATGTGTTCCAAAATATGACCTGCACAGAACTGACAAAAACATAGAAGGGGATCTTGACTGGAATAATGCAAATATTGCACAAAAATCAATTGATTATAGGTTCAAAACCTATGAAAATTGTGAAGTCCATCCCACACAGTACAAATAGTACATTATACAAAAAAACTTCGAAACCTTTCACCTCTAGCTTTAATATGTTGACATGGAATTTTTCATCACATTGACTCCTTCTGGAAACATCACTTACCAGTTTGGGCAATATGCCAGCGGGTCCAGGGAATTTCCTGCTGCTGCTCCTAGTCTGTCCGCCCATCCCCGGACCTGTCGGGGTCTTACAGAGCTGGGCGACTCTGGGTGTGAAGACTGGCAGTTGCGGTGATGGGAACTGCTGCATGGAAGATTTGTCAGCAGGTTTGTGCCTCACAGATGAGTTGACTGGAGTGTTACTAGTACCTGGCCGTGGAGAACGCCACGAGTCTCTACCAGCATTGTGTGGTGTCAAAGCACCTTTATTGCCATATGTCTGAAAAGTGGAGGACTGATTCAGACCAGGATGAGAGGTCGGTCTGAGACAGTTGGAAGCTATCCACGAGTTAACGGGAGTGTGTCCAATTGAATTTTTCTTCTGAAACTGGCTCACAGGTGGAGACATATTTGCAGAAACAGCCTTGCCAGAATCCTCATCATGACTTTTCCTGTTCGGTAGCAGTTGTCTCCTGCTATTCAAACCACTTTTACTGGATTCAGGAATAAACTGTGAAGGTGACTGTTTTTCCTTAGCTAATGCAGTGCCCGAACTATTTAGACTAACTTCTTGCTTGGTTTCTTTGATTGTTTTAGACAATACGTTTGGGGCTGAAGTAACAGTTCTATGTGAGGAGACAGAATCACCCCCATCATTGTAAAAAGAGTGTTCTCTATGGCCATCAGTGTTCATGGTATTTTTTCCATCCACTGTCGGTGAATTTGAAATCTGCCTGTCCATGTCAAGCATCTTCTCCTTAACAGTTTTAGCCGATGCCGAGAACTTTTGAAATCCCCTAGTAGTTGTTTCTCCATGTTGCAAAGCTTGACCTGGATGAACGTCAACCTCACTTTCAATTTTAGAGCCTCCATTATTCCTGATTGGGCGAGTTCTCTCGTCGACATCTGAACTTTCTGGTGTTCTCAGTGAGGATGACACATTGTTAGATAATCTTTGAGCTGTGGCCTTGAAATTAAATGTATGTTTCTGTGGGACTTTAGATCCATTCTGAGTTGCTATGGAAACAAAGTGATTGTTGTTACGGTTGGCAAGATTTGTCAAGCATTTCCTCTTTCCATCTGAACAGCTGCCTGGAACTGGTGAGGGAAGATCTTTAGCATTTGATTGGAAAGATGATGCAAAGCCACCTGATGGCTGAAAATGTCTTGGATTTAAAGCAGATGGCCGCAGACCGTGGCAATTTGACTCTTGTCTTTTCACAGAGTCATCTGTGTCTCCATTTGAAACAGTTGATAAAGAAGCTTTAATGAAGCCAGAGGAATTATTGGGCCCAGAAACTTGATGACTTTTGTTCACATTTTGTGGGACATTTTCCTCGTTCTCCGTTCTGTCATCTTTCGAAGTGAAGAGTGTAACATCATCCTTGTTGAAGTCCTCCCACAAGTCCTGCAGTTGAAAACAGAAAAACGCAAACCCCAAAAAGCAAATAATGTAGGTTTATTTCATCAATGTTATATATGTCTGGTAGAGACAAACAGGACTGGAAGTGGGAACAGGCGTACAGCAGTGGAAGGCTGCAACGTAAAAGTATAGGGGTGAGAGGAAAATTTACCTGAAAAATGTTTCATAACACATATATAACTCCTAATGTCTCTTTAAACACTGAAGGTATGACACATATAATAGCAAACTAAACTGTAGTTGGCTCAATAACAGCATGTAACACTGAGATTCTAGAAATTTACTTAATTTCATAAAGTTAAAGAACTACATTTGTATCCCAATGTATCAACACTCTTAGACGTCACTGTCAATAATATTGGACCCTGAATTTATTAGTATTAAAAGCTGCAAGCACCACAAGATTACGGTATCATGTAATCCTTGTATGTATAAAGACAAACATTCAGAAAAGAGTTGGCTTCATTCGGAAGTTGCAGAGTGAACCTGTGAATCACAATCACAATTGGTATTTATCTAAAACCATTTTTGAAATATGACTTTTCGAAAGTTGATGAAAATGAAAAACAGATGATGTGAAGTGTTCCACATGCAGCGTCAATATTTCTTCCATTAGCGATTCTTTTCTTTTCTTGGGATTCTTTCGAAAACCGGGATCGAATCAACTGTAACTGACATCACTTCTGTTAAAAAGGACAATACATGCCTCCAAAATAAGACCCTCGGGGGGTACAAAATTCTCAATTGTCCTTGAAATGAGGGTGAAGTATACCCTAAGACATATGAGTAACTCCTCTGATGTTACAGATTTGGGCATCTGGCTTACGTTTATTTATGATGCAAATTATGTAAAAAAGAAATTTGTCTCTAAACTGGTCAAGGTTTGTTGGATTTTGATGGAAATTGTGGCTATTTTCAACATGTCAAATGATTAATATGGTCACACTCCAAAAATGTACTTTTTCATGTCAAATGTGCTTTAAGAAACCACAGCTAAAATTTAAGCATTTTTCATCAGGTTGTCTCAAAGACAACTTACATGCAGCATGGAATTGTCATTTATATAATACAAATTAGGTTCCCCCTGTCCCAAATGACACCTTCACTTAGTTTTCTAGGTTATTGTTATACCATTTAACTATGCAAGTTAATTCATTGCAGCTCAAGTTTAATGGGTCATAACCTTTCCAGAAATTCTAAACAAAACAAAGTCTGAGTTTGGTTCGAGCAATACATGATTTGGTTGTCTGAAGGACAACCTGGAAACAAACTTTGGTTGTCCTGGTAAACTTTGTTGCCTCAGAACATGGGACTGCTGCTTAACTACATCACTAAGTAGTACTGTACATTAATGAATCCAATCGACCATGGGAATTCAGATGGGAGTCACAAGAACTAGTTAAACAGCAAACAATTGATTCGGTAATCAGTTGTGTGCCATATACAACACTGAACAAATTCCATGTCAAGAAGGCTGCTGATACAAAAACTGATCAAAATATCCATGGATCAGCATATTTTCAGGAGATAGTTAGGGTGGCATCTGCTTTGATCCTGCAACTTGATCTATAGGAAGAGTTTTCTTTTGTTCTTCCTTTTGCTCACTGAAAAACCACATTTAAGCAGGGCAACCTTAGAGGTGTGAAAACAAAAGTAGTAGCAGGGCTGAACGGGTCATGCATGAAACGCTGTTTGTTTGTTGCTTTCCGAGTGCAATGATAGACGGTCTCACCTCCTCTAGCAAATCATGCGCATCCTCTTCTCCGATACTGAAGATATTTGAAGACTGCTAAAGGAAATATTGGAAAGAAATATTTCGTAAGAACTAAGAAACTTATGGTAGGCTTACTGTAAACATTAATGATTCCTATACAGATATTCATTCTTGTTGTGTTCATTCACTCAGATCCATATGTATACCTAGACAACTCACTAACCCAACCTGGCCATAATGTTGAGTCAACTGTCACACTTCATGATCTTCGTGAATGCACACTTCATGATCTACGATACTTTGTCACTATGGTCTGCTCACACTTTCATCAAACTTTAATACAATGCATAAATTAAGGGCTATGACTGAAGGCACTTAACACATCAGTCAAGTAGGCTACAGTAGTTTCCTACTTTAGCAAAGTACTGCAATGTTAGTGAAGGAACAAGAGAAAAAATTTAATCATTGCATTGCTAGAGTATGAAATCTATTTTACATATGCAAATAAGACTGCAAGGATGCATTGAAGTTTCGATGACTTCATTACACAACATTAATTGCAGACTAATGTTTGCCAGATGTGGCTCTTGTATGCTAAATGTTCTGCGCCTACTTTTGTATGGTATACTCAAGTACAAAAACTACAGTATTGTATCTATGCTTCCTATCTTGAGGTATGGTGTCCAGTTAATTTTCAGTTTTTTAAGTATGATACAGGGACATCCACAAAAAGCAACGAGATCCTTCTACTTGATACAAGACATTCACATGCTAAGTATCAAAAGTTAAAATGATTCCTATCATGAGATACTGTATCATGTTAACAAAGTTTGCAGTGTTTGACCTCTGGTGAAATAAACATGACCTTTGACTCCACCAAACACAACAGGCTTTCCACTTGATATAACACATTCACACACTTAGTATCAAAAGTTTAAATGATTTCACCTTGAGATACTTGGTTGACAAAGTTTTCAGTGTTTGATCCCTGATGGCCTCAGATGACCTTTGAACTTCACCAAAACCAATAGGGTTCTCCTTCTTGATATGAGGCATCTACAGTACATTCCAAATATTACAAATCTCAGAACCATGACAGCATAGGCTTTTCTTTTCAATGAAACCAAAAAGTGCTTCCCAGTGAGAGCTTTGAACATAACCACATTCAGATATTGTTGTCATCAACACCAGGCAACAAGGTGAGCCCATGCACTAAACATTCTCTACTAACAGTACAACTTTTGCCATAAATACTCCTGTCAGAGAGTGATTGATAAATGGAAGGGCCCCAAGAATACATGCTGCACATTCCCATACACCGGAGTTGCCGAGTACCCTGACGATGCTTGAACCCAATTCTGAAACTGCTACCTGGACATAAAGTTTCACTAACATATGTTGTCTATGTGAAAAACATTCAGCATGTACTCACCAGTTACCTACAGTATAATGAAAAATTCAGCATGTATGCAAGAACAATTCACCCTCATGCCTGCACGTAAGATACATGGTGTTTTACTAACATGCGAAGCAAAATGTCGTAATATAACTTCACAACAAATTTGTTGCGTAACAGGGGTTACTGTGTATTTCTAGTACATGACCAACAATGGACAGCCAGTCGCCAGGACCAAATTTTAGACCAAGTGCAAACACTTTTTGTATTCTTACTTAGGATTGAAATTCATTCATTTTGTCCCCCAAAATACAAGTCAGGGGTATAGTGTAAATGAAGAGAAGAAACTAGAACAAACAAACAGCTGACAGTAACATTTAGGAACCCATTGCTCAAAAGTAATCTACCACAGGCAGACTTAAATTAGGCAGAAAGCCAAAGGAGGCTAACTACTGTACTGTAACTGATTGGAAAAAAAGAAGAAAGAAATAGTGGTACTTTCAGTTTCTTTTATCCTAGTATTAATTTTATAAACTTTATAAAGAGGACTGATAGACTGTTATGAAAATAAAGACAATGATATACACTAAATACATACTGTAATATAGACTGTCATGAAAATAAAAGAGGAAATTAGTGTTATCTTTCAACTGGATGATTTTTGGCATGATTTTTCTCCAAGATGAAAATAAAGTGATTTTTCTAATATCGACTGGCAATTGGTTCCACAACTTCAAGTACTGGACCCAGTATATATATCAGGGACAAGAAGAGAATTTGATAGTTAGGGCTTCCTGTACTGTGCTCACAGTGTAGAATCCCTGGTGGAGATTGTCTCTCCTTTCTCTCTTATTTTGACTGTACAATTAAGCTACGATACACTTGTAAGCCAGATTGGAATGTTTGCAATTGCAAAGTGCATCACATGAGGGATATACATTTATTTTGGCTGTTCAAGAGTGTGCCGATAAACGTTTCTCCTTCTGCAGATTTGCCCTTGGAGAACATTTTCGGGGTCACATTGTAAATCTACCATTGAATAGTGGCCCACTAAGCATATACTGCAGAAATGTTTATTAGCAGTAGGCTGCATGGGAGACAAAAAATATCGTCAAACGTGTAATAAAAAGTTATATTTTTTTTTTTAAATTTGCACAGCCAAAGCCAGTCTCCAAGTACCTGGACAGAATTTGTGGTTGCTGATGAATCAGTTTGGACTTGCGGTACAATACTGTAGGTGATGTAAGGACCTCTAGAATGACCCAAGGTTGATTTGCAATGTCTTGGGACGGTATGCCATTTTTGCATAAACAAGGCGCTTGGGTTCAGATTCCTCGGTGGAATATCGTGGCAAATGGCCCTTGTCAAAATATGGTGCTTGTCAAAATATTCCTTGGTGAAGTGAAAGCTAAAGATGCTGGTACGTTTATGCAGCCTTCCATCTTCTGCATCAAAGTTACAGTTCCATTTTCTTCTGATGAAATCAATCTAGGACTCGTAAGTCCTGGAGTGACATTTTAGCTATTCAACTTTATCAGCATGTGAACATGGAATCAGTTAAAAGTTCATATGAATAAGATTGATCATCGGAATGTGTACCGGCAAATTGACAGTCACATAACAAATGTCTAAACACATGCGAACAGGCGAATAGACAGTCCATCGACATGAATAAGAATAAGACTCATTAGACTCATACGACTCACATGAACACAAGCAAATAGATCCTCGTTCTATGCATCAACTGTCTGTCCACACGAACAAGTTCGTGTCTACTTGCATGTGTACAACTGTACATGCAAATAAGATTGCTTATTCGCATGCGCACCTGCAAATACCAGACTGTAAACTATTTTTTGTGCACTGGGAACACAAAAATGCAATGGGAAAATTGGAAGGGAAAAATCCGGGATATCGTTGTTTCAGATTGATTTTGCGCGGATTACTAAAGTATGAACAAACTCACAAAAACACAAGTAACAACCCAAAAAAGCATGATACTTGTGTAAGATTTATGTTCAAAATGAAATGTATTAATCTAGGAATGATTTGGGCTGCATGCGGCCACGGGGAACAACTTAATATCAATTAAAAAATGCGCGGATTTCATTAAAAATTGTAGAAGTGCGCGGACGGGAAAAAAGGGCAGTCGGGCCTGCGCGGGGGAACACGTTTCCCATGCAGGCCAAACTTTACAGTCTGGTGCAAATAGACATTGTCTATTGACATCAACAGGTTTGTGTATAGAAAGCTAGCCATCGACCTGTCAAGTGCACCTAGCCTAACATGCACAAATTAACATGCGGAAATTGCCGTCAATGGGTTTCGCGCTGCCTGAATCTTCCCATTCACCAAACGTTACGACGCAAGTAAACTCCACCCGGCCCGAGTGTTCACAAGTCAGCAGGGGGTGTCAGCACCTCTGGAAGCAGACCCAGCAGCCCCTCCAGGTCAAGCACATCTTCCAGCGAACCAACCGGCCCCAACTCAACAAGATTTTCCAGGCCCTTCGACCACATCTCCGGAACCACACGCTTCCACGCCCTGCAGTGTCTCTGACAATCTCGCCGCCCTGTGCGTCCTCGAGGGAATAACGCCTGAGGAAAAGCGATGGTTGTACAGGAAACGCCTGGCCGAGGGATTCAACGTCACCACGGACGCCGTCTACAACGCCTGGAAGAAGATCAAATTATCCAGTACCCAACCACAAACCAACTCCTCTAGAGCAACCGCCGGAAACACCACACAGCCCCGTCAACAACCAGCCGAAGCAAGCACAACAACAGCCGCTCCCTCAACTCCAAGCACATCTACATCTAGCGTAAGTTCCCACTTAAAAACGCACCTCACATTCCCCACAGCACCAAAACCGACAACAAGCCAACAACGAAGGCTTGCAGAACAGCTCCCGAAAGTAATTTCGGGAGCCCAGTTCATCGCAATGATGGAGAAGAAGAGGAAGGAGAAAGAAGAAGAGGAGGAAAGGAAAGCAAAGAATCAGAGAGAGAGGGGAGAGAAGAAGCAGCAAAAACAGCAGGAGAAGAAGGCTAAAGCAAAACAGACAAAGACGAAGATGCCGAGGGAGGAACCAAATGAGGTGACTGATTCGTCATCGTCGTTGGAGGAAATCGATGAGAATCGCTGCGCAAAATGCAAGAAACGCTTCCGTGTCGGGAACGAGCGGGACTGGATAGGTTGCGAACACTGTCCAAGATGGTACCATAAATGGTGCACTGACATCATGGACGTTTGCAACCTTTCACGTGCTGAACTGGCGGACATAGATTGGATCTGTGATCGATGTTTGTAGGGAGGGTAGGGTTTTCTATGTTAATTTAATGATCGGAAATTTGAGATGATTTTTTTTAATCCGTCCATTGCTTGATAGCCTTGATTTCAGAACACCAATGCATTTCATCCAATGATTCATTTACCTAATGCAACCATTTTTTTTATTTTACTGAAATATTGCTTTTGATAAACACTTATCTGCTTAAACACTTAAAAATGAGATAGACTGCCAATTAATGTATTCGATATAAAAATGTCCATATCATGCCATCATATTTTCATATAATGTACATAGATTTCTCAAATGAATTATTTTCAATCCTAGAATATTTTCAATTTTTGAAGCACTGCCATTATTTTAGATTTACTTCTCCGTCCGATCAATGTTTTGTTTTCGTGCAATATTTTGTTTCCAAGTTTCAAAGCAATGATAGTCCATAACATTTATTTTTCTGGTCTGTTCACATACCACTGTTTTTTGCAATAATATGTAAAATCCATACAGCCACATCTTGGCCTTAGAATTGATAATATCACGGGTAC
>VJOZ01078312.1:0-10082 GCA_009801055.1 Stichopus horrens | reverse complement strand
TTCTCCTTGTTTTTGTAAATGCCATGAGCACCTTGATATATTTGGTGCATCATAAGTCTTTTTTGATGATTATTAGGACATGCATATGCATGTGTTTACATCTTAGGCAGAAGTTTCCAACTGTGTGGTAGCTGTGAGTGTTTTGATTATTCTGGGAATTATTTTAGAAACAGCAACCTGTATCAAGGCAGTTAAAATCGTCTAGAATCGGGCCTCCCAATGTTTAAAACCCTGATAAAATTGCTGCAGAACATTTCAAAATTACCCTCCCCAAGGCTTTGTTTTCCATCTATGTGCTCAGACATTGAGGAGAATGCCATAAGCTAATAGCGTAACAAGCAAAAGAGGAAAAACACTGATAGAGGCATTATGAGGTAGCCAAGATTTCCAGGAGGGGGGGTATGTGGGCAGGGGGCTTGCTAATAATGAATTCTCGTGAGAACTTAGGAGATAGAGAAACATTTGCAAAGCACTAGAGATCAGTTGACTACCAAGCTTTGGTGGTCTGGTGTAATGTATCTGGCCTTTACTTTTGTTTTCTTTTGTAGCAAAAGATGTTATAGTGCTGAGGGATATTTACTCGATTCACTCCTCATGTACCTGTCCTCACACAACAATTGTACTCCCAGCCACCGTGCCTCTAGCATAGTCCAGCCTAATGCTTTACCTATGCGTCCATGATATTTTCCCATTTTTATATGCCAGGAGTGTGGAGTCTTTCAGTTGTTTCAGTATATCTTGAAAGAGAGTTTGCCTGAATCCTCTGCCTATATGCGTGCCCTTTCATAAGTTTACCCTGAGAGTGTTGAAATATAATTAAGTGGATAAAAGGTGATAGTAGTTTGGAACTACAGTACCTACGTACATAAGTTTCATTTCTTGCCCTTCCTCCATGGATTTTTAGAACACTCTTTTTTCTTATAAATCTTTACTTTTATAAACCATCCTTTTGGTTTTACCAGCATGTTGAACCTGAAGGTACTTTAGCTGTCTTCTCTCCTGCAAAGAGATATAATTGGACAATTGTTTTCCCAAGGGATCATATATCCTTCCGGGTATCCTGCTTATTTCGCATTGTGTGGTACACGATCCTTTGTTGCCTACTTCAAGGATTGTTTACTGTTTCTCTTGGATTCAAATTCTTTGATCATACAATCACCAAATTCTGTGAAAAGTTGCATCTTGTGATTAATTCTTTGCTTCCGGGCGTACTGTATGCTAACTTGCAATTCTGTTTACTACATTATTTTTGCATTTTTGTCGGTACTGTACGCTCCATGTTAGCAATAATTGTATGTATGTGTACAGCTTTACCTGAGGAATTTTCTGCACTTACTTCAAGGCTGAGCTTGAGATGTTTTTAAAGCATGCTGTTAAGACGATTGAAATGGAAAGTGAGGAAATCATGGCTTTTAAATATTGGAGGATTTGATTTCACCATGGACCATGAACCAGGGTGATTAGACATTTCTTGGCAGGTAATTGAGAAACGTAACTTTACACCTTTTAGATATGCAATGAAGATATGTGATACTGTTATCATGGTTGAAACTCTGAGTGTGCATATTTACTGCCCTAAACTTTGCAAGTGTCACATAGTCCATTCAAGGAATAGCTTAAACATCCTGCAGTCTATCAATCAATGGGTTGCTATTGTTTAGCTGTAATTGTTCCATGTCGTATGATTTTACCATGCTTATGAAAAATGAACAATAAATTTTATCTATTAAACATTATCACCATCATCAACACCATCATCATCTCTATCATCATCTTCATCACCATCATAATCATCATCATCATAATCATCTTCATCATCATCTTCATCACCATCATCATCTCTATCATCATCATCTTCATCTTCATCATCATCATCTTCATCATCTTCATCACCATCATCATCATCACCATCATAATCATCATCTCTATCATCATCATCATCATCTTCGTCATCATCATCATAATGATAATTATTGTCATGTCACTATCATCAGGATCATCACTGTTGTCATCATCGTTATATTCATTTTTTCTATCATCAGCATCACTTGTTATAATCATCATTCCTAACTATTATCATCGTAATAGTTACCATTATGATGATTATCATCATTTAATCACGACCAACATTGTCACCATCATTGTCTTATCATAGCTAGTATCATCATCATCATAATTACCATCAAATTTAAGTCATCATCGTCATCCTTACCTTCCTTTGTTGTGACTCTGCTCATCACCATCATCATCACCATCATCATCATCATCATTTCATTGCATTCATCATACTTTTTTGTCTGTAGTTGGATGCTTATCTAGTCATCCACTTCAAGTGGAAATAATACATTGATGCTGCCACAACAGTTAAATTGACTATATATGTATTCGCAGAGCGTTGAATGCTTATACTGTAGTAAATAGGACACAGAACTGACTCTCTTTCAATGATGCACATTTCTGATTTAATGGTACATCTTTTTAAGTGTTAAATTTTATCATATGATACCCAAATTGGTGTATATATCATGGTCCTTATTTGCATATACCCTGGATGAAAAAAAATTTTCCTGAGTTTATGTCCCCTCCGGTTTCTTTTGGATATAAAGAAACTTGCAGGTAGGTTTAAAATGCCTCGTTGAAATTTTAAAAAACATAAGATGGCATCCCATCAGGCTGTGCTGTGTGGTTTGAGTGTACAGTATACAGTACGGTCTGGAGAGCTTTTAATGGACCACACATAAATCAAGAGGGAAGTACGTATGGATGCTCTTACGACAGGTAATTAAGGTACGGGGAACAGTCAATCTGCATGACGTGACAGTCACTTTAAACCACACTGCTACAACGACTGGAATATATCTACTCTGCCAAACTTCAAGCCAAAAACATGTCTGCAGACAAAAATGGAGAACAGTCCGATAAGTATGCTCATGTGTTGAAATATTTCATGTTTTGCAGAGATTTTGTGAGAGAATTTATTTACAAAGCTGTGTTTTTTTCTACTGTATGGTAATGTTTGTGTCATGTGGTGATTTGCGATGGGTGTCATTATTGGTATTGTTGACACATACCCTTGGATACTATTTGTGCAGGGACGTCAACACTAGAAATTGTCAGATTTAACATTTTTTTTCCTGTCCTCCGGGCTATTTTCTGATTGAATCTACCGTTGGCAAATCATTTTTGGCACCAAATCTGTGAAGGGAAATAAGGTCTTTGTTTTACACAAAGCAAACATATTTTTAAAGCAATGTTTGTGAATGTAGAATGATAGAGTACTCACAGTAAGGAAGGATGGTAGCTTTATAATTTTCTCACTGTGACTGGCAGATAGTAATTCAGTTATTTTGTTGCTCAACAATACTTTGTTCACCCAAACTTTTCAAAACTCCAAATGATGCATCTTTCATTTCTTATCGCATAAAATATTTTGAAAAGATGTAGCTTTTGCAGATGTTTATCGATGAGACTGAATGGTTTAACAATGGTTTAAGCTATTTTCTTTGCATGCCATGTCAGTGTATTCTAAACACCATATTTCCCTTCAAGGAGATGCAATCATGTGGACGAAGATTGCGCAAAAAGTTAACTGTAAGATCACACCTACTGTACCTGTCCTTCTTTTGATTNNCTGCCCCTTACTTGCCTGTCTCCACCCATTCAATACACCTCTTGTATTCTACCATGGTAGGCCAGAATAGACAATATTATTCCATGTAGCCATCGTTAGGCCGGAATAGACAATATTCTACTATGGTATGTCAGGATGGTTGTGATGGTTGTTGCGGTGCGACAAGTTTACAGTACGTGATTTTCACTGACAGGATGAAATTAAAGACAGCTCTTCTCATTTTGGAGTTAGCAAAAGTATTTGTGTGACATTATGTAAATGCATAAAACATGTGAGTTTGTCAGTGGTAAATGGCCACATCAGGTAAGTTTTCGAGGTTATTGCTTATTGCCAAAGCTCAGATATGTCACTGGTATTTTGCACAAATAATTGAACCCAAATAAATTATTTAGCCATGTCTGCCAACATCGATTTGTATTAATGCTTTATAGTTGATGATAGGATTTTACTGGTTGTCCAAGAATCAATACCGACAGCATACACTGTAAGCTTTGAAAGTCTACCTGCACCATTTACTGGTTTGTCATGTTGCAGCTACAGTATCTGCATAAAGACTCTGAAATATACACTACATGTGCTGATGTGCATTAAGTTCATGCAACATTTACAGTAGTTATAGACTTTGTCCCACTTGAACATCAAAAGCAAGCCGGGTTCAACCGTGACTATACTACAGTTGATATGAGCAATCGACTCACAATAAATTGTCTTTCAGGAGTCATTTGATAGGATTTGTAATTTAACCGTCTTGTCCTTTTTTGATTTACTCCTATACCAATCAAGGACATGCTTAACATAATATCGAGTTGCCATGAAAATTGATGGTTTTTTTTTACCCTGAAAGTTGGAAATCAGAGAATCTGTGCTTATAGGAATCGATCAGCATGTGCTTGATTTATTCTCTTGTTACTTGGTTTGTGCATACAAAGTGTGCTGTTTTGCCTCAAGTTCTAGAACTTTGGCGATGTTCGTAAAATTTCCCCCTCACTTACCTGTCTTCACACAACCATTGCTTGTCCCACTATATCAGATGCAGCTGGTAATCATTAGCAACACCTCTGCCTAAATTTGCCCTAACCCAAAGCGGAACTGTGCCCCGTTCCGAAACTATTACCCAAAAGTGTTAGTCGCTGAAGTGACCTTCCTTGTGGAGGAAGCAAGGCCTCCCCCACCTTCTCATTCTTGTGTCCAAAATTGTTGTTTTTGAAGGAGATGTCGTGTGACCATGGTACATACTACTCTTGTTACAAAATTTTTCTTTTTTTTGTATCTTGCCAATTGCCTTACTTCACTATATAGTGTACAATAATAAATGAAGAGATAGTTTGTTTCTTGAAACTTTACTCTTATTGCACCCAGTTTCATTTTTATCATTAAAGCATGTAATGCTAATGGTTGGTAAATCATGTAGCTGCTCAACTGTACAATTACTGCAGTAGTGTCCCTTAGGAGACAAGTTTACTTGTTTCAACATTTCTGCCTTAATTTTTGTCATCATCTTCAGGCTCGGGACGGGGTGGTCCTTCCACACAAATTCGGGGACCAGACCCGCCAAGACGGAGGCCTTAAATGGAGATGAGAAGAGTACGATTCAGAAGGTGATGGAGAGAGCAGACAGACTTGAAAATGCAGAACAGGAGAGGATAGGGTAGGTTTACAGATTTTTTTCCCTCCTCATTCAGCTTTTAGTCCTGCCACTAATAAATTACAGCTCTGTTGTGGGGTTAAGTGTTAATGGTTGCCAGTCAGCTTGATATTATTCTCAGGGTCAAAAGTAGCCAATCAGCTCTTTGATGTTGGCGAGGTCAAAGGTTATACCAATGGCTACAGCTAGCATGCATAGAGTACGGTAATCGAGCAGAGACAGGTTAGTGTATTCCTTAGAATACATTGTAACATTTGGATTGCTGAAATGTATCATAGACACATTCTGCATTAGCTTGAGTAGCAGCTTGTTTACAGCATCTTTGTTAGAGCAGCAATTGCATCAATGATGTGCTCATTTTTTTAACACAGTACAGTATTTGGTATATACACAGTACATGTAAGGTCTTTCAGGGACTATGAGGAGGTCCTCGTTGAATTTATCATTTTGGTGGAAAAAAGAACTGATGCAGCACATCTTGAAGTAAAGGTAGAAGATTTTTTAACTTTTCAGAACTTAGATGACCTCCACCAGGGTTCATTTTTGGAGACTGTCGAAATTTGCAGATAAAACCTGACATAAAAAGTTTCATGCATAATTATTACGACAAAATTATGACAATGTTGTGATGCTGGCAAAGACAATTTTTCCTCTTCATGGAATACATAACTGTACTGTATATGGTAATGTGTAGTGTGTGTGTGTGTGGTGCACCCAGGGTGTACAGTCGCAGATAGAGGAGGGAACTCCACAGAGGGCAAAAGCTTGTGTTTCCTCTGCCCAGTGAAATTTGTGAGTATTTCAACTTTTTATTGAAATAAAAAGTAAAACAGACCAACAGCTTAGTTCATGAAGGCTGTCTTTGCCTGGCTTGATTGCAACCAAAATCACTGCAATATATGTATGATGCAAGACCAATATGGTAACACAGACATTTTGCAATAGCAGTCTGAAATTGAATAGGCAGTTGTCCCTTATTAATTACTTTTGAAATATCATCAAAATCTTGCAATTCTCTTCTCATTTCTCTTACAAGTATTTACCATGATGTTGCTTAGTATCAGTGATCCTTAAGCAATGAATTATGCTGCAAAAGTAAAGCAATTCAACAACAAACAATTGTTTCACATTATGAAAAGAGCCATTTATGAATTAGCATCGGGGGATATGCTAATTCAGTTTGCCATGACTGCAGTTTCCCTTTAAGCTTTTATTTTGCTCGAAAAATGTACATCAGGACAAACGAAAGGAGATTCGCATGAGTCATGTTGTTACTCAAACACGACTGGAGCGCCTCTGTCGTACAGTAGCTGCAGGACATTCAATTCTTTTTTAAAACATCCATATTGAGGAACCCACATGAGGATTAGTTGAACTGCGTAAATATCATATTTTGTAATGTGAGAGTTAGCCCAGCAGAAGTTTGTCACAGGTGATTGACACAGAGTCAAAATGGCGTAAGTTAAGTGAGGTTTTTACCAATGCATGCTTCCAACCAATTGTCTCTAAGTACTAAATCTCCATCCGGTCTTTGAAATAGTAATTCTGACTGTGCTACTATTCCATAAATAATTTTCATTTATACAGAATGTTCATATGGGAAGATGATGGTTTAAAAGAAGTTTGTGTCTACTCTGGAAGTACATACTGTATGTACCACTTGTTATTGTTACATGCTTCCGGAACCGGTTTGAGAAAAGTTGTTTTTCATCAGCTTAGCTGTTTCAGACTGTTGAAAGTTTGATTCTGTTATCACTCTACCTGCATATGCAATGTTCATTTCAATTTGATGGCACAAAAAATTATGGGTCTTCTCTTCACCTTCATCCTTGTTCCCATATTTGAACTGCCTGTGAACACACAATGAAGGTGAATCCCCATTACAGGCAGTACATGTACATATCCATCTTTTTCAACTTAACCCCACCTCCATGATACCTGACTTGTACACTCAAAACTCTTCTTAATTAACCACCATCTTGTTGGTTCAGTGCATTTCGTGTATATTTTGCTGAGTTTGTTGTTGACTCGTTACAGACAATAGAATCTGTATGAACCTGGTGGTGCCTGATATGAGGCATGCATTTCCCAACCTGCGATCACCCTTGCAGAGAAAACTTACGAGTCCCACATGATAATACCATCCATATTGTCATGTCATAACTCAAAGAGTGGAGGAGTTTTCACATTTTATTGTCTGATGCTTTTCGCTGATCAAACCCACGCATCCATTCTCTAGTGTGATCAAAGCTTTCTTGAGTGGAGTATGTTATGAAAGAAAACTTGAAAAAAAAAGACTGATTTGTTCCAAGTAACAGATGAATCTTCCAATCCTGCATCAGTAAACAGTAATTGTAAATTCCACCCTCAGGAATATATAGTGGCTGTCAATTAATGAGCTACTCACTCAGTGAATTTGTTATGCTGTCAGGAGTACTGAAGTTTCCATCTCCCCCCCCACCAAAAAAAAGGAGTCTGTTTTGCTCTTTGCTGATGATCATTTTTGTCTTACAATCTTAATGCTTTCAATTAGAAAGTACAAGTACAAACCAGTTTGTTTGTTTGTCTCTGGAAGTAACAAATTATTCATTGCAGTTTCAGTTTATAATGTTGCAAAACAGCATACGTCTCACCGCCATCTTCCTTGGTTACGTGCTTCCTTTAGAATCGACAGCATCATATGGTATTATGCTGGCTGATTGTAGATTGCTGTTGGTTTTTAAATTTTCTAAAAAAAAGTGTGCTACTGTGTGTATAGTGTGTACTTACCAGCATATATACAGTATATCAATTGGTTGGTACTGATTCAGAATTGTTATGGTATTACACCACACAGTATTTGGAAACTGAAATTATAAGTTAATTTAATTTGTTAAGTTAATCAACCATAAGAAGCACAAAAGGGGAAATGTAGAGTCAACACATTTTAACCATGTTGTACAGTATGGCAGTTGAATGTATACAAACCTGCCCAAGCTGTGGAAGTGAGACATTTGCTTCAATATGTTGGCAAAATTTATGTATTTATTTATTTTTTTTTGGTTTGAGGAGAGTTTTCCTGAAAATATGGAAGCTTATCCTTCAAAGTATGTTATTTTCCCCTTTGAAATAGGAAAATTCAGTGTTTTGTAGTGTGGATTATATATTACATAATCATATCTCTCAAAGTCATTGAAATACACTATTTTTTTTATACTCCTCACTACACTGCCCTCATTCCCCCACCTCCTCCTTGCAAGGAAATGGAAAATTGTTGGTTTTTATTTTTGCTCAATTTTTCCCTCATATTTACCAGTATCTCCATACAACCATTGCACCATTACTTTAATATTGACGTCACTCTTCGCTTACCGGTCTCCACGTAGCATTGCATAGCATGTACAGACTTGTCTGCAGTAATGTAAGCACTGCCCTCATCCCTACTCAAATTATCACCCCAAAGTGCTGTCTGGAGTCATGACCACAAAAGTTTTACCACTTTTTCTCAACATGACTTACCTTAGGTATTTCTTTCATATTTTTCATTTCTTAATTGCTAATACTGATACCTTGGTTTTAGCAATAAACATTGGCTGGAGAGGAAAGATCTACCACATCTGCCTATGTATTCATCCGTTTTGATTCCCCTTTCTTTGATTGGTTGTGTCAAATGAAAATTTAGATGTAATTCAAGTTATGAAAATGGTCAAGGTACTTTACAGTAGTTGGATCTGGTCACACTACACCATGTTAGGAAATGGCTCATTTGTTAATTCATTCGTACAAAGTGCGATTGCAAAGCAAAAGGTTGCTGATTCAAGCTGGTGACCTTTCCAATGAGAGGGAAGAAGAAGATAACCGCAGATCTTTCTCTATCTTTGATAATGTAAGTGATTCAAGGTAGAAGCAACAAAAATTGGCAAATCCTTTCACTTCAATCTGTCTCAATTTGTTGATAATGTCATCAAGGTTTTCTTGTTTGCTTTTACCTCCTTTTTACTCGTTGTAAGCCTAAATGTCATGTGACACTCGTTGTTAGCGTAAAGGTCATGTGACCTGCAAATCTACAAAGGAGCAGAAGTCACAGAGAGAAACCCCGAACGATGATAATCCGTTAGAATTGTGTATGTAAATGTGAAGGGTTTTGAAATGTGACTTTTCAGAGTTTGACGAAAATACAAAACAGGTGACTTACGTTAAGTGTTCAGTGGCATGGTGTCGATATTTCTTGAGGCCTTAATTGCCTCTTATATACTGGGTGCCACATTGATAAGTGAAATCGATAATTTTTGAAAAAGAAAATATATGCTTCCAAAACAAAACCCTCTGGTTAAACAAATGTCTCGAAGACAGTTTTCTTTGAGGCAAAAAATTGTATGGAATGAAGTGATTATTTTCATCACTGGATTGTGAAAGGTCGCTCCAAAGGATTAAAAGTAAATAATTTAGCTGAGAACAAGCATCACTGCATTTCATTATCACAGATTTTTGCAAGTGCCTGCGAAAGTGTCTCCTGTTTAAAGCACTCATATGGCTTTGACTGCAGTTCCTCCATGTTAAAGAAATACCTGTCAAGGCTTCCTATTTCCTACCAATCTCAAGGCTGGATAGCCCACATCTTGGAGGTAAAATAGTCCCAAATTCGCAGAATTGAATCCTGCTGTATTTCAACCAAAGTTTTACGCACAGATTTCAGAATATCTTCTAAATAATTTCTGTTTCATGTAGTCAGTCTCTTGTGTCCTGCTTTATGTAGAGCAATACAGTATTTGAGCTGGAAAACCATCCTCCTAGGCAGGATTATATAGCTAGCAGGTTGTGAGTGGT
>VJOZ01078290.1:0-23031 GCA_009801055.1 Stichopus horrens | reverse complement strand
TTTGTCACTTCGTCCCGATTTTTAGGGTTAAAAGTAATTAATCCTTAGTTACAGGGTAGACTATGGTTTATAGTTAATTGCACATATTGGGGATTTATGCACCATGTGTGTAAGGTCGTTGTTGCTGGTAGTAAATTAAATGGGTTGTGATCTACATTAAGTATATTGCAATAATTCTGCATATATACTCATTGAGCTCAACTTACTCATTTACCAATTCAAACCAGAAACAACTGGTCTCAGTAGATTGCTTATAGTTCCTAAAGTAGGCCTTACTCATATTTGAAGAAACGCAAACTATAAGCCTACGATGATCTTTTGTAACACTTGTCCTTTGTGCGTGTGTGGGTCCTTCGTGTGTGTGTGTGGGTGTTCTTTGAAGGTTTGTATTGTGGTTTCGTTATTTCTATTCCTAAAATAATTTTCGATAAAAAAATAGAAATGTAAAAAACGGATAAAAAATGTTGCTGTGAAAATTGTTCGATTTAAAAATTATGGCAATAATTTTCATGTTGTAAACGGGGGTAATTTATTGTAATTAGGCCTATGTGGTGCTATTTTTTTTTTTTTTTTGGNNAGCAGGTTTATTATATCCTGCTGTTGTATGTTTTGGCATGATGAGTTTGGCAGAAAGGGAAATGAGAGTTGCCAATTTGTCTTGCAAGTTTGGAATATTATACACGCCTGCAGTCGGTCAGGTACATGCCCTAATGGTGAATTGGGTCAGAACAGCGATGCTGTGAAAACCCCTCAGGGAATCTGAGATCTGTGTTTGGTACCTGTAGCTTCAGCGACCTTTCACCGCCGTCTTTTCGCAATGATGTCTTTTTCATTTTCCACATTCATTCTTTGTCTAACACAGCAAGTACAGTAAGTTAGACCGAGGCAACCCTGTGATTCGGACTTACACCGGACAAGCTCTAAGCGCGGCTTGCTACTGAACGCACTGCGGATTTAAGCCTAGGCTGGGCCTAATGTTACGTCCTCCTGCTGCTAGTCATGAGTGCTGGCAGATCTAGGCCAAGACCTTTGGAAAAAAAAAAAAAAATGGGACGGGGGAGGAATGGGCGAACGGATCTTTTCCACTATCCTGCCGGCTTGTATTAAATTTTAAGAGACTAGTTCATTAATTACATATATAGTAAGGAATAACTTCCTTTTAACTATTTTTTGTTGTTGTAAATCAACCCAATTTTCAGGCAAATTGTTCAGTGTCCTGTACTCCTGTCTAGTAAGCTGAGTTCAAACTCTTTCAACCAAACTTAGGGCAATAGTGCAATTTGTGTATGCAACTTTAGTAGCTTTTTAGCTAGCCCTCTGCCGCATTGCAAGCTAATGCGGACAACGAAAAGACAGCCTGCTGCCGGCTTTGAGTAGTGAATTACAATTTGTATTTTACATTTACACTCTTTAACTTATAGTAATATTGTTATAAACTTGTTATGTTATGTTAATGTCTAGGCCTACCTCATACTTCATTTCAAGAGCAATTGAAATGTTTTTGTTTAAGAAAGAGTGAAGTTATTGAATGATTCATGATCAGTGATCTCTTTTTCATAGAAAACTTTAAGTCTAGGTATTTAAAGGACCACCAGTTTTTGTAGAATCTACAGTGCCTCTTCAGTGACTGACACAGTGAAATCTTTAATTGCGCATTCTTTTTGGTACAGTTTTATTCCTGAGCAGTAGTTAGAGGTGTTAGAACTCTTCCGTTGCTAACCACGAACCATACTTTCAGACCAAGATAAGGTTATGGTAGTCATGTATGTACTTACAAGTGTAGCAAGTAGTGAAAAATGTTACTGAACTTAGGGTTATTGTGAGAACAAAACAAATATTTCACTATTAAGATAACCACCCCTACAAGCATAATAGTGTTGGCCAGTTTGTACAAACCAGCAAGATCTTGGACAAGATCCAGCTGACTGACTTTGAGATAGAGGGTGATTGTGGGAAGATTATCGAAGCAGATCTGACGCCACCATCGATTGGCAAATGGTTAAACTATAAAGGGGAGCAGACCAAAAAATTTTGGATAAAAATACCCTTAACATTGCTGGGAATTGTCTTTTCCAGACTCAGCAAGTTAGGTCTAGGGAGTGATTCTGTCAGTGTTGTCTTGCATGGATCATGGAAACCTTGTCCAAAGTTGACTTTAACATTGTAACAAGTAACATCAAGTACACAAGTATATAACTATGGACTGGTGGTCGATGATATAATTTTGGACTTTGTGCAGACACTGCAGATAGTAAAATGCTAATATATTTCACTTTCCATGGTAGGGGGGTTTACAATATAGGTCGATGTCATTTTCATGTCCACTCCAATCCAGACTCATCTTTTATTTCATTGAAAATTGAGAAAAAAAATCCTTGTACAAGCTGTTGCTTTATCGTGCATATCCATATTCTGCCCCTTTGACATAATATCATTACGATACTATTATAATTTTTTATAACTCTAGGCTAACTCCGTTCTGGCTTAGTGTTGAAACTTGCCGTGGTGAAGGCAAGGATAGTGGAAATCGTCCTATACTGTACATACAGTATTCACTGTGATGGGAGGGTCATGTTGCACTTCAGTATGTTCTTGATATCATTTTCATTTCCTCTTCAATTCAGGCCCATCCTTTATTTTTGAGGATGAAGTCTCTTTTTTTATGTCGACCGTTGTCATCCAGAGTCGTGAATATTAACGTCAAAATTACTCAAAACATCAGAGGAGATGAGTTGTAAAGTTAACTGATTTATTGAACAATCACATTTGATAAGATGGTGTATGTGAATCATAAATTATGGCAATGGCAGACTTTACAAAGATTTGATTGAGATTAAAAGAAGAAAATAATAGAGTACTGTGCTGATCTACAGATTATCCCTTCCTGTGACAGCTGGTTTAAGAAAACCATGCAGTCAATTATAGTCTCAGTCCCTAAGCTACGCATGCAAATACTCAATACACATTTAAAATTCTATAGTAAGCAGTGGTCCATTTAACACAGTTAGACTCAGTCATGCTGGTTGCACAGTTACGCAGGAATTTTTAAAAAACAATTCGGGTTAAAGAAAAACAATTAGTTTAAAAAAAGATGTCATATCTTGATGCAGTTTCTGTTACAATATCACTGTGCATTATATTGAAATAAGGTTACATATGAAATCACATATGCTGCTGCAGGTTCTGTATAGGCATGTATCTGTTGTGAATTTTTCAAATCTTAAATTATAACTATAAAAATTAAGATACTGTCTCCCTTTTTTTTTTGAGGAATGATGCCTTTAATAAGCCATCCCTTGCCATTCTGTTGTAACAAATTGTCGTGCTGAATCTGCTTGTTTTACAACACACTGTGAAACATAAGCAGAGGACGTGCAGACAGCAAACTAACATGCCAGGTAGTTACAGGCATTTGCTGTCCGTAGACATTAGTTTAAAGAGGAAAAGATGAAAAACAAAATGATTCCTACATCCGGCAGTAATAACTGACATAACTGGTATTTTCGAAAGGATATAAACTGGAAGGCTAGCCAGATAGTAGGTAAGTTCATGGGTTTGGGAAGTGTATACATTTGGCTAGCCAAGCCAGCAAGCAAGGCACTATAGTTACAAACATCCAATGTGTATATGTTGGGTGAGGACATCAGTAACAGCAGTGTAACTGTGCAGGGTGGTTAGCACTTGAGTTTCAGTATAGTGTCTATATACAGTGGGTTACATTTAACTGGCCAACAATATGGAGAAAAGAATCAGTGCAAAATTGTTGAGATATGACTGTTAAAGGCCCATCTAGTGGTCTTGGCAGAAGATTTTACAGAAACTTTCAAATTCTTCCAAATTCTTGCTTTTATCATGTTTGATTTACCTGTGTAACTATTTAAGGTCCATTGAATCACATTGCAGCCTCAGCACAAGACTGTCCCTCCGGATGGATAAAGAGGAGCGGTTTTGATGATTGCTACCTGGTGGTCTCATCGCAACAGAGTACCTGGGATGAAGCAAGAGAAGCTTGCCATGAACGAGATGGAGACCTGGTCTCCATCGATAGAGAGGGAGAAAATGTGAGTAAATTGATATTATTATCACTGGAATTCATCATACATTGATAAGATCTATACAGACTAAATAGTAATTNNTTTTTTTTTTTTGCTGTATTCATTCATGTTTTTCAATAGGTAGACTGGGATTGACATAGTTGAGATTGAGCGCTAGTTTTCTGCTTAGCACTGCCCAGCAGTTGTTCTTTTCACAATTGTCACTGCAAAATTTAGATTAAACCCCATTAACACTGAACAAGTTTGTAAGATAGAAAGCTGACAAGCTTTAAATCATTGTTCAACTTCAGAAACGTTAAGCCCATTGCTGGGATTCCTTTCCGAAGCCTAGGTGACAAATAGTAAAAGACAAGTCGCCACGATCGCACTGTTGTACATAGCTAGTGTCCCCTTAATTTGGAGGTAGCGGTCACACAGTGGGGGTTGTAAAGTGGCATGTTTCTCACGAATAATCTCCCTTTTCCCTGTCGGACAGCGTACATTGTGTTTGTAGAGGTAAATTTTTAACTACTTGTGGTCATTTTATCGCAAACATTTTTGGAAATGTACTGTTGGTTTTTGGTTTATAACATTAGCATTCTGTGCTAAGCGGCTATGTGTTATCCTAATGCTGAGCAAAGTAGCATGACCCAGATGGACATTCTTTGCTCCCCCCTTTAAAATATCCTCCTTGGAAGTTCAATCTAAACGAGAAACATAAAAAAGAGTTTGAATGTTAAAAAAATGCAAAAATGACACAGAGACAACATAACAATGGTTAATTTCACTTTGTTAATAAGTGCATGCTACACCTGGGATAGCAAATTAATGACATACGTGAAATCCCATTTGTCCCAATGACTCCGTAATTCGAACAACGTTTGGTCCCGACTTGTGTGAATAACGGGGTTTTACTCTACTTTTCATTCGTCAAATGTAGGTAAGTCATAGTAAGAGAAAAAAGCTATTGTTTTTTATCCAGGGCAAAGGTCAGTTCTGTCAACATGGGTCAAAAAGTGAAAACCTTGTAAATATGATATTGCGGTTGATGACGTTTGAATAGATTTGTTAAGTATAGGTAAGCCTTTTCAAAGGTCATTGGGGTCAACAGGGGTCAAATATTGAGAATATTGTAACCTCAATCTCTCAAGAAGCAAAGTTTAATAGATCTTATATTTGGTATGTAGGCGTACCCTTTTAAATACAAAAAGACTATTGTGGTGGTGGAGGTCAAAGGTCAGGGTGCAACTGGTCAAAGAGGGAAAACCTTGTAAGAAGGGAGCTAAGTCCTGATGTCATATTTGCTATATAGATGTGGCAAGTACAATATTGATTGCAAATCCCTAGATTGTACGTGGTGGCTCAGGCCATTTAGCTCAAACAAGACTCAATCTCTTAACGCCATGTGCACATGGAATTTCAAGACAGGAACCTTGTACATGTCTTCCATTTAGTATGTATAGGTGTGCATATTATCTTATGATAGGACCACCTATGAGTCATAAAAGGTATTGTCACACTCACAGATGTTGTCTACTGTACAGTATATAATTGTTTCCTTAGCAATAAATTTGCTGAAACATTCAGTGACAAAGCATGTTGCACATTCTCACTTCATGCAATATGTCAGATTCAAAATACTAATAATTGAATCATTGAAACCACAATGCCTTTTGGCTTTCTAGTTACTTTTCACACTCAAAAATATTGCAATCAGAGAACTCAGTCTCAAGTGTGATTTTGTGTGAGTGCAAAGTGCTGCAATTAAACCAGAGATGTGTAGATTTATAAACTCAAGTTTGTATCTAGAGTTTCAACTGAATACATGTGCAGCACCACGTACTGCTTGTAGAGTATTATGCATGTAGTTTTAAAACAAAAAGCTTCATTAAGTTTAAACTAATTGCAAAGGCCACTTTATGTTAAGCTGATAGCAGTCCCTGTGTACATCAATGACATCACACTTTTTTAATGTACATACAGACTTTGACCTATCTTTTAGTATTGACAGTGTATTGCAACAGTGGTCTGTTGATGTCTTCAAGGCACACATGATACCATTTTGATTTAAATATGCATACATTACATAGACAATGTAAATGTTACTCCTTATTCTTGATTCTTCTCTGGTTCCCCCAGTCACATTTGTATTAATACAGTATGTATTTTTACTGTCAAATTATATTGTTTTGTGTCTAGGAATGGCTAATGAGTCATCTATCTGGGGTATTGTCATTATACTGGATTGGACTCTTTGATGCAAAAGGCTCAGGGCATTTTGTCTGGAGTGATGGTTCACCTTACGATCCAACAAAAGCGTATGTATTTACTTCCTTATGTGTTTTGCACTTGGCGGAATCCAGTTCATGTTTCAACAACCTTTTTTTTATTGGGTGGGAAGGGGAGTTCATTTTGTCATTGATTTAAGACTAAAAGTACCAAGGTATGAAATCTTAATTTTTGTGTAGTATGTAGTGTGTAGATTCTTTAAATGTTTTGACCTACAACCTTAGTGCCATATTACACTGAGTGACCAAAGATGAAATTTTTATGTATTTCACCAATGACTGGCAATATGCTGAGGCAGTGGGGTTACCATCCCTGTCCTTTTGTAATGGTAGCAGCAGTCATCAAATACCTTATTGTGTTTGCCTTCTAATTCTGTATACGCCTCACAGAAATACATGCAGGCATGACAGAGAAGGCAGGTTACTTTGCTTCAAAGTGACGTTGTGTTACCATCTGTATAACACTTTTCTGATTCACCTATTTGACTTGGATGTAACCTCTATGGTGAAACAGTCTAACGTTCAGTTCAATCAAGACTGCCAAACTGCAATTCAGTTTGCGGCACAGGTGTATCTTAAATATGTTCACGTCTGGTCTACAAGACCATTTAATAAAGATAACCTTTGAATAAAGGGTTTGAGCATGAAATGTTACCTGTTTCTTGTTTGCCAGGTATTGGGCCAGCTCTGAAACTCCTGTTACGGGCCACAAGACCTGTGTTGTCATTGACAGCCTAATGGGAGATTGGTCTGACCTAGATTGCTTATCTTCACAAAGTTACATCTGTGAGAGGTCCCTGAGTAAGTAACAGACCAGAGTGCATTGATACTAAACATTTAGCTGTTATCTGAGCAGCTTGTGTTTGTTTTCATGCAAATTGATCTTGACTTAGTGTGAGGAACATTCAATGACGATGCATGCTATAAAGTTATGCCTGGATAACAATGCTTCGTCATAAAGCAGGTAAGAACGTTGAGACAGATGCAGGATGTTTGTTCAATGGGCAAAGGCACCAAATTCTTGCATTGTGGGAGAGAGTGTCTTACATATGCATCTGAAAGATTTACATAAAAAGTAGTGAGTGCTCTTAATGTGATTTACCATAAAATAAATACCACAAAAACCATAACAAGAAGAGCAACAGCGAGATGTTTAGGGTACAATATGAAGGTACAACTGATCAAGTTTCAAGTTTTTGTGGAGGGGTGGGGGGATCACATGCACCCACAATACCCTTCAACTTGGATCTACCACCGAGAATGTCAGTGAGACATTGTACATCCATGATGAAGTTACTTATTTTTAGTTTCCTTGTATACATAGATATCTTTGATCTTTTATCATAGCTGAGCCAATCAAATGTGCTGAAGATGATGGGTGGTCATCACGGAACAACAAATGTTACAAGTACATCCCAGTCCTCATGACATGGTATGGAGCGCAGGTATGATAAAATGATTGGATGACTTGGGATGGAGCACAGGTATGATAAAATGATTGGATGACATGGGATGGAGCACAGGTATGATAAAATGATTGGATGACACGAGATGGAGCTCAGGTATGATAAAATGATTGGATGACATGGAATGGAGCATAGGTATGATAAAACGATTGCAATATTATAATCATTTTAGGTGAGTTGAATCTTCAGTTTTCTGCAGTGAGTTAATATTTGTGTTATATTGTAATTGGGAAATTTTTTTTGTATTATGGGATCAGTTTGAGAGTGTGAAATGTCCTTTTTTACATCACAAACTTTTTGTGTTAGCGTCTTGTCCTGTCATCAAGTTTTTGTTATAGAGGCAAGTTGTTGAATACTTTCAGCACATTGCGTCACAAGAATCTTAGCCTTCAGAAAGTTTGATTTTAATCAAAAGCAAAGAATGACGTTAGTTAATCTCTTTGGTCTCTTAGTGAAGAGGACGCCATACAGCTGGCAGCCACATCAAATAATTACCTTTATCTAGCAACCCTAAAGTCTGTCTGTAATGTTTGAATTTAGATATTGGTTATTCCTTTGCACTACATCTGGAGAAGTCTTGCGTCCAAAAAACTACAATAATCATTTGACAGTGAAAGCAAAGTAACTTTCAGTTGCACGATGCATTTTTTCAACTGTCTTTGTATTCCATTCAAAAAGCACACTAACTCCCCTTAAGTCTCCTTAAGTTGTATGTGACAAGCTGTGTTGTGATATGAAGAATAAATGTTTCATAAGTCTATAAGCCGGTGATTCATGGACTCCCCAAGTGCCCATTTGCTATGGTATTGATGACACATTTATCACAATGGTACACACCCAGTCGATTCCGTCCCTCCATAGTTAATATCGGTCGTTGCGTCAGTACGTAATAAGTGGGCTAACATACGGCGCTAGTGTATCTGCGATTTCATTCATGTTTTACATTTAATCTTGCAGGCTTACTGTGAGGATTATGATGCCAACTTAGTAGATATTCTCAACGAAGAGGAACAGAACATAGTCAATGATATAATCAAATCAAATGGCGAATCTGTATGGATTGGCTTACATAATAATGTAAGTAGTCGATGTGTCCGATTACTATAAATTCAGGGACGTCTGGTGTATTTTCAACTGTGTCAAGTTTAAACCATTCATGCCATTAAATGGCCCTTTACTGAAATGCATCCTTCTATGTTGATGGTACGGACCTTCAGTCAGGATTTTGAGCCAAAGACAGAAAAATGAAGACAGTTGGACAGAGGAGTCAGGACAATAACATCGCATGAATGACTTCACAACTTCTGGACAAGTTATCTGTAAAGGGGGCATTAATTGACATGAGAGGTATAGAATGTATAGATGTAATGAATGTATTTGACGATGCCCAACCAAGAACTTCACCTGTGTCTCTCCTGTGGCATTTTGGAGTGTACCCAATCAGTGTAGCAGAGAATCAATGTATGTATTTGAGCAAGACAGACTGAGTGTGGTAGTCCTACAGATGAGTAGCTGTGGGCAGGGAAGGGGTCACAACAGAGTTGCTAAAATTCCAAAATTGTGTTTTTATTGCCATCATTGTTGTTTTTTTGTTTTTTTTATTTTGGAAGGATGGGACCATGAACTATCCCGTCTGGTCTTCAGGCGAAACAGTGGAACATGTCAACTGGGATACAAATCAACCAAGCAAGTGAGTGTGTGCAATGAGCAGTGATCTCCATTATTGTTCATGTAGTTACTAACAGCGGATGATCAAAGAAATCACTTCTCGTGAAAATTTTAGGTAATGCCACCATTGATTGTTGCTCCAGGATTCCAAGCCTCCCAGGATTTTTACCTGCAAGTAGGAATTCACAGAGTTGTGCTCAACTTGATGTCAATTCTTGTAAAGTAAATATATCAAACAAGAAAAGCTTCCACTATGAGTTACAAAGTTTTCATCTGAAGTGATGCACGTTGATAAAACATTGATCATAGGTGACAATTTATGTACTTCTAGTTTCTAGCAAAGCGGCATACTTTGAAGTCCCTATCGTGTAACTGTCAAGCCCTCAAAGGTGTCACAGCATAAAGTTCCTACACTGTTGCTTAAACTGTTTAAATGTCATATTTTGTCTGTGAGAGTAACCCTTGACCACTTCTTTAAAAGGTCTTTTTTTTTTCCCTTTTTTTTTATGGTGGTGTTGTTTCCTCATATTGTTTTTCTTGTCTCTAGTCAGTTGTATGACATTTAACAATTTCTTCCCTGAGATTGTTATCATAAGGTCCTCAATTTCAATGAAAGTATTGTGTTGTGTGGTCATTTTTTTTTTTACTTTTAGGGAGTTCATTATTTTTTGTATCATCTTCTGTCAGGTGGTCACATTGATTTGTCCCTAGTCTTCTAGGGTAACATGTTTTGATTCAGAGCTTCCCGGGTTTTTTCATCTCTCAGAATTATTGTATCTCACATATGGAGAACTAACATATAGCTGAAATTTGATTGTCTCATCCCATCATGATATGGTGGTGGCTTGCTTGTCAATATTTTCCCAACAATAATCTTTTTTGTTCCTGAAGTCATCTGTAGCTTATCGCCAATTTTGGGCAGTAAGGTATAAACTATGGCTTCGGTTTATGTTTTGCTGTGTCTTTGTGGTAGAATTATTATTTAGCACTGCTTTAAATGACAAGCCAGCCTTCTCTTCATTCTGAAGTTTCACAGATGCTTGTGGAGTAGTCGAGAGCCGACGAGACCTCACCGGCAAATGGTCCACAGACCATTGCTTGGAGGGACATCAAGCCATTTGTGAGAAGAAAGAAGGTAAGACTGGCAAATATGGAGTATTACATAATATGTGTGGACTATTAGTTGTGTATCACATTAATCAAGACACATATTTTTAATCCAGTTAATGTGTATGTCTCTTATGAATATTTATATTCTCTGTTAACTTCAGGAATGTGTTATCCAGGATGGAAAATTCACAAAGGAAAGTGTTATCAATTTGTCGCTAATCAAAAGGAGACGTGGCTTGAAGCTAAACATATTTGTGAAGGTCAAGGAGGGTTCATGCTCGTCGTTGAGACGTAAGTCAAAACAAAATAAGGTGTTTCTGGTATTTTAAATATCAGGTTGAACTCCAAAGATTATGATAGACTATTATTTTGATAAGACGGGTTTTTTTTGCTCTAAAGAAGCGTTTTATGTACATTCTGTTTTGTCAATATAACATGCAGAATTTATGTGTGCAAATTATGATTTCCGAAAAATTGTGACTTAAACAAACTGTAACGTTCATCAGATCTGTGGTAATCCAATTGATTTCAGCTTTAAAGTTGACACTCCATCTAAAACTATCACTGTACTCCATCAAGTGGAGAATGTTCACCAGAATGTTCGTGACGTTTGGTTTTAATTCATAAATTCAGTTTATCAGATCTCTACCAGGTAAAACGTATTCAATGTGATTTACCACAGACAAGCAGAACAAGAATTTATCGTACAACAGCTGCCAAAACTGCAGCTCTCTGGAAGCAAAGACTTTTGGATCGGAGCATCTGATGAGAAAGAAGATGGAACCATTGAATGGAATGATGGCACTGTTATAGACCAGAACTCATATCACAACTTCCCTAATCACGAGATACCAAAAAACAGAGTGGGTGAAGTGGAGTGTGCATCTGTATATGTGGGTAAGAACATTCATTGATGTTGGGTCTTAGAGAAGACTTAACCCAAAAGCAAAAATCCTGATTGATGTTCTGTCCTCTTTTTTTTTTCTTGTTGTCATTGATAGTATGTTAGTTTGTTGTCGTGGGTACATGTTTTTGTTCTAAGTGATTATGATAGTAGCTTTGTCTTGTTCTGTCACCCTATTGTTGGTATGTTGGTAGGATTCTGTTATAAGTCATTAATTTGGCATTAATTTGGTCATTAATTTGGCACAAAAGAGCTATCTCTTTTATTTCTGGTAAAACAGACTGAAATAGTTATCAAGTTTAAACAGGTGTTCTCAAAGTGCACTATATTAGCCAAGTTGGTTCTAATTTCATTACACCAAAGCATGCTTTATGTTGTGCTTGAACGTGAACATAGCTGTGTTATGTTTTTTCTCAGATTCACCTTCAGGACAGTGGCAATATGGTGATTGCTTTGAACTCTATGACTATGTATGTGAAACAGAAGAAGGTAAGTCTGAATAATCTTCAACATGAAATGCACTTAAGAAAGAAAAAGCCACAAAATTAGTGGATACTGAATTTTGAACCGCAAACACAAGTATGAAAGAGCCTTACAATTGCAAAATAAAAAAACTAAGTTGTTGCCTTTAGTTTACTTTGTTTTTGTAACAACTAACTTCAGTGAATCTTTCATACAATATCAAATTTGTGAAAAGTTACAGAGAGGTGATACAGTAAGTTTTGATATTTAAAGGATTTATTCACAGAACAGGTTGATATAAGCTACCATGTGTTACTCACCAGATCAATAATCATTCCTCCCTTCGTTATAGTTTCAGAAGAATTTGATTTTGCAGAAGAATGTCAGATTTTTTTAGTCTGTAAAATTGTAAAATTTCTTCTCTATTATAATGGCAGTATACGTACCACTGAGAGAATGTTTTCACATGCAAGTTTTGCTCAGCAGATGTCATGAAGTCAGAACCTTGTTAATTATTGTGAAAGATCTGAGAAAAGGGGTTCGTAAGACTTTCGGGTTAACAGGGTTCGTCTGGGTCCTGGAATGGCTGGAAAATTCCGGGGAAAATAAAACATGAATTTCCAGTCCCGAAAAGTCACTTTTTCCCAAAAGTCTTAAAAAAAATGGGGAATGTGAAAAAGGTATGTCTTTGGCCCTTTTTACTCTTAAATCTATACATATGTTTTAGGAAAATCATTGTGACATTATTGAATCCTTTGTTTAATGAAGCAGTTTCTTTTCAGTTCACCTACCAAAATGGCTGAGAGTTATATCCAAGGCTATAGAGTTGTCAGTATTGTGGTTTGTTGTTGAGATTTTCCAACATAAAGAAAAAACATGTTTGTATTTATAATTTAAAATAACAGTCGGCGGTGGGTGAGTGGAACTTCTGCATTTTTCAAGACTTAAATTTTTAGTTGAAGTCCTTGAAAATTATGGAAAAGTTATGGAATTCTGCCAGTTGGTTGGAGTACGTACAAACCATGGTTAACAATGATCCTCTTTAGGTTCTCTTTAGGTTCTCTTTAGGTTCTCTTTAGGTATGTTTATCTTTATTTGCAGGTTATTCCCTCTCCATTGCTTTAATAGTGCACAATATCATGGTTGTCACTTCATCTTAATCAAATTTTGGAACAGTTGATGATAATTAATGTAAAATGCTGTACATTGTAATAATTAATACTTTTCTCTCATCTTTTCATAGGTGCAGTTGTTAATCCATATGATCCAACAGAAAGTAAGTAATGGAAAAGTTTGTTGATCATAAATTCATTAAGTTGTGATATTTTCTGTAGCTATGGTTTCACAAATTGACCTGAAGTAACCAGTGTCAAGGTAGTTTTTGTGCTTATTTGTAGATGTTAGACATGGAAGCAGAGGATTAAAAAAAAAGAACACTGCTATACTAGATTGTGAACAAATGGATTGAGGATTTAGTTGCGCCATTTCTGTCAAACGAGCTGATCTCATTTCTGATTATTCAATCTCATATCAATCCACCTCTCTCTCTAATTATCAATCTTTTGTGTTATTGTTTCAAATGACTTACTGAACTACTTTTTCCTGGCAAAACACAAAGTGTAAATGAAACGGTACATATTGTGACAAAAATTTTCTGGGTTGTTTGGGGATTGAGATCCTTGACCTCAGGGCTAGTATTTTAATGGGGCAACAGCCAGGTCAAAAGGGATGCTATAGGAATTTGCTCGAGATGTTGTGAAATGAATACTGAAAATTAGCCTGCAGGCTCCAGTCAAAAACACATAGAAAAGAACACATTGTATACTGTTACTTATGTTTAATAAAAAAGAGTTGTCTTCTATATTATACTTGGAAATAAGAATGAACTACAAACATAAGCTTCAGTTTGGACTCAGCAGAAAAACACAACAAAAGTACACAGAACTGAACTAAAGTGCACCGTATAATTTCCCATCATTGCTTACATTTTTGAGAATTGTTAAGTTTCTTCATCATTTTGACAGTACCGTTTACATTATGTTCTTTTATGACAATGATTTGACTAGAGCAATGAACGAACCAGTGACACATATTGCAATTAACCATGCACTGTTTGTCATCGCAACTGATTATTGGGTATCACTGTCTGTGAAACATAAGCGTAAAAAAATGGATCAATTTATCATGGAAACAACATGACAAAAGTTTCCTCCTATTTCAAATGGAACCTCAGACGTGTGGTCTTTGTCGGTGGTACAGATGATACAGATCTTGTACAGATGCTACCATTGCCCTTATAAGTGGTCTTCCCAGTGAGTAAGGTTTAAGGAAGGTTTCTTCCATGTTAAAATGTTCAGAGGACCCTTCTTATCATTTCATTACCAAATATTCACTCTTCTTTATTTCTGTTTGATGACTCCCAGCCAGGGGGCATTGTGAAACAGGGTGGTCTTACTTTGATCAGCATTGTTACTTCTTTGAGGAGGAGAAGAGGCGGACCTTTACTGATGGAGAGCAGTTTTGTCTTAATCTTGGGGGTCATCTTGTCAGTATTCACTCCGCAGAGGAACAGTCCTTCCTCTCACGTGAGTTGTTCGATTTATTTTTCTGAGACATCAGCCTTCAGTGAAACTCGTCTCCATAAGCGTTATCTAACATCTTTGCAACTTTTGAACCACATACACTTTGCACAAACCACATGCCACCACCATCAAAGGGAGACAATTCGCTCGATTTATGTAATTAAATGTTTGACTTAAGCTTTCATCTTAAGTTTTCATCTTCTGTATTCTGAGTTCCTCTTGTCAAGTGTTGACTTGATCATATAAAGCATGGGTGTAACATATGGTATGTGTATGGTTTTTAACAATGTCCTCCCCTAACTCCCCCTGCTACCCCCTCCATATGCTATCTTTATGCAAAATACCTACTATTGAGAACTGCCCTGGAATGTTAATTAACGTTGATAATGTAGAAAGGAAGAATAGTTAACAGGGATGGCACTTTATTTTAATTTCTTGACTAAAATATTTGGTTGGTGTCACTGCGCGTTTCCTTAGTTTTTTTTTTTTATTAACTTGTGGAGATAGAATTAACTGGTTAGATGTCCATTCTCTGTTATAGTCTTAGTGAATCATATATTACCTTTGCAGTCTTGCTGATATGGATGTACATGTGATTGATTACACCCATCTGGGATAAACATTATACCTCAAGAAGGAAATATTGGACTGATCTCTAATTTAGACGGATAGTCAAGCATATTGGATGCAAGTGGCTGCTGTTAACTACTGTATAGAGATGAAAGGGCATGCAGCATTCAATGGACTTCAGACTGTGGAAACATTGTTAACATGAAATGTGAAGGACTAAACTTACTTTTCATTTGTGATGTACAGATCACATCTTAAATGAATACTAGGTGCTCACCATTATCTTTGTTTTTGTTTGGTGATGGTCAATTGTCTTTTTGGTAAGAACAGGGCAAATAATGGAACCTCTGGAGCTTTGATCTTACTATGTAAATTACTGTACTGTAAAACAAAACGGCCTCATAGGAACGTACGTCTGCCACACCGGCCATAATACTGGTAACCAAAGTACCACTTTTTCAATATGAAATTCACAATACCTCTATGGAGGAAATCACCTGCGACTGGTCCCAGCCCATTATTCATCAAAATCTCAAAAATTGTCAACACGTTCTCTTAATTTGGTTTCGTTTTCACTTCCCAGTGAGGGCATCTGATTCCACATCTTACTTCATCGGGTTGAATGATCAAGCCAAGGAGGATCAGTGGCTGTACACAGATGGATCAACGGTAACTATCGATATAAACATATTGTACCTACTAAAAGAATTTTGATCCTTAATAACCATGGTAATGTTACCTCCATATTTGCTTGTATTAAAAATATTTGCCGGTATTCAGAAGTTGTATTTAAAATTTGTTTCAAATGACTGACTTGTGAATGAAATTTTCAAGTTTTACATTGTTTACTTACCCAGCATTTACCAATTGATGCAAGTGAACTAAGTCAACATAGGCAATTTGTGAATTGATAATTAAGCAACCCACCCACTGAATCAATTTCAGTTTGATCTACTTTTTAGTAATGCCTCTAAAATACCAGTGATTGCCTATTCCGCAAAAGAGATCAATCTATATCTGACAAAACTCAGTCAAAATTAATCAGTTAATATTTTTTAAATAACTAGATTGAAAGTATTTGTGTGTGTAGGTACTGAGGTGAAACATTCTGACTTTTGGATCCTAAACAAAATCAGAGGAACAACATGGAGATATGAAGTGGATTTTTAGAATGGTAGATATAAAAAATAGTTGACTGTAGATTGAATGGTAGAGAGAAATGTTGAAAATAATTAGGAAAAAAAAAAGGAGAAACTTTGATGATGAAGATCAGATCAAGAATACTTGAAATGAAAATTGATCCAGGAGTAAGCTTGCATGCAAGATTCTATTAAACATATCTATCACTGGTGCATGTTAAGATCTGTACCCTTTCTAACTGTTTCACAAGGTCTATGTGAAAAAATAAAATAAAAGTGAAAAGATATGTTTTTGAATTTATAATCTATTTCTTTTTTTTGTTGTTGACAGTATGATTTCATCAATTGGTCTGATGGTGAACCTAACAATGATGGTCGCGGTGAAGACTGCGTGGAGATGAGGGGCTACACCTGGGATAGAGGGATGTGGAATGATGTCCCCTGTGATGATGTAAATCTCCCTGTAATCTGCAAGAGAGATGCAGGTAGGATTTAATCCTACAAATTTTTAAGATTTAATTGCCATGTGAAAAGCATGATTCAGAATTTATGTGGAGGTTCACATCAGCTGCCCTGATATCTTAGTTTGGGGTTTTCATCACCTGATTGAAGAACTGTTGAGGGTCACCTTACTTGCCCTTAGAACTTAGCTTAGGGGTCACCTAAGTTGCTGGCACAGCTGACTGAGCTCCTTACATGCCCTCACAACCAACTTTTCTTGTTCACATTACCTGCTCCTAAAACTTCACTTGGGATTCACCCTACCTGCCCTTCTAACTTAGCTTTGGGTTCATCTCTTCATAACTACTGAAGCTGTTGAGAGATATAAATGAAAGATTTTTGCTATAAAAATTTTGATGGCATAATTGATGAATGGAGCTTTGAGCAAGAATCAAGTATTGGGTTTACCATTCCTGTAAGTGCACTTTATGCAGACTGAGCCCTTAGTCAATGGGTACATACTTCATATTTGGTAAGGAAAGGTTAATCTTGTTTGTGGCCAAGTGGTAATAAAGTTAGCTACGGACAGTTTTGGCAAGGCCTGCCTCTGCCCTTGTTGTGGTCTTGATGCTTGCAGCAAACAGTCCGTGATTATAAACTAAGGGCTCCTAATCATTACATTACTTAAGTAAGATAATTTGTTATATTGTCTTACAGATTTTGATTTCACAATACTAAATTAATGAATTTAATGAATGACCTTTCTTTTATTATCTCTTCATTCTTCAGTAATGACCACGCCTCCACCACCCACAAATCCACGTAAGTTTAACTGGTATCTCACTGCAGCACATGTTTGTGTTTTTCAAAGTCATAAGTCTTTCCTGATAGTGAAACCTACCCTACTACGACAACACTTGCTGGAATTTTTGTTTTTGCAAATACTTATATCATGGTTTTTGTATGCCTTGTTATGTATGGAATTCTCCAGTTATGCTGGTGACATATTCAATGATGTCTAATTAGTTATTGGATGATGACATAACAAACCATGACACTTGATTCATTCTAGAAGACAACCTAACTTATGGTATATATGTCACTACATGAGTCTATACATGCATGCCACTGACGTAGTGGTCCATACCTGTGCCACTGTAGAGGTTCATACACTCAGTGGTTAGTAGTTACTGTAGCAGTTCATGCATCTACCGCTGCAGTAGTCCATGCACATTCCGCCGTAGCAGTCCGTGCAGCTGTGGTAGTCTCTACATACGTTATCGTTGTATACTGTATCATATACCACTATATTAGTCCATACATACGGTGCTTCAGTAGCATACTGACAAGATGATGCTGCATTTGTTGTCTGTTTAAATGAGAAGTACTCATTAGGAATGTCCTCATAGAATGAACTTGTTGTCTGAGCCTTATTGTAGGCCGTTGTGCCATATTGCAAGTTTACAATACCTATGATCGGTACCATGCATCTGTTGCCGAGGCCCTATCTTATGTTACCATTACAATCAAAATCACTTAGGAGTATGTGATACTGTCTTTCATCACTAACTTGACTATAGTCTGCCCTCAAGTACCTGAGCAACAGATGATGAAAGCTGCTGTTAGTTTTGTTTTCAAAAGCCTTATGAGATCCACCGTCTTTTAAGTAGCTTCTTTTGAATTTCTTACGACAGCAAACATCGGTTGCTATGACGACAATGGATCCCAATATAGAGGTAATGCCCAGGTAACCATGGACGGCCATCTTTGTGAGAGATGGGATGAAATGATGGACCAGGCAATTAACCCTGTTACATTCCCTGATGCAAGTGAGTAATCTTTTAATCTCTCAATTCATTGATGAAAAAAACTCAGGGTGTACTTGGTATTTAACAGAATGATGTTGTTTTATTTTTTCTTCAGTTTATCTCATTCTCTTCAATCAATTCCTCCATGGATTATTTGGTCCAGACCATGGCCTACTGAGTTTGGACACATTTTTCACATTTAAGTGTAGCAGCGTTCTCATTACCTGTTGTGTTAGTCTTCTCTAATAAACAATATACTTTGTGCCAGACAATTATCAACTGTTCCATATCTCTTAAATCAGACTTGGAAGAAAACTATTGTCGAAACCCCAACAATGGCCCTGCTCCATGGTGCTATGTCAAAACAGAACTTGGAGTCGGTTGGAAGATCTGCGATGTCCCTAGCTGTTCAGGTAAATTGGTATAAACCTTCTCTTTCTAGCTTTCTCTGATGTCTGTTTGTTATCTCTTTTCCTACGGGCAGGTAATTTTCTAGTAGGAATCACTTAATTCTCACTGACTTACTCCATATTTCAGCTGGGTTTTAAATTAAAGGTTTGTGAAAAACATCCCCCTAGGTACATATTTTAGCAGTTTCTAAAAACTAGATTCTGGAAAGTGTTGTTGGATATTTGTTGTGTACAGAGAGTGTATATTTACTAACCATCCATTCGACTGTGAAGTTCATCTGTTGTTCCATATGTCAAGGAGTGCAATGCCAGGTAGAGATAGTTGAAAACATGTTGTGCTTAAAAAAGCTTTCATGCTATTTTTTTTTTCATTTATTCTCTGAATCACATCTGCTTGTATTTTCTTGTTAAAACAGACAATACAAGGTAAGACACTAAATCAGTTTCATGTGTTGGTTGAACTACCTGAGAAATTGGAGCAACACTATTGAATTTTTCATATGGAGGATTGAGTAGGGTGTTTTCTCTACATGAGAGGAATTTTCCATTCGCTACTTTTTAAAAACTTTTCAGCAGAATTTATCCATTGATAAAAACTCAGAGGTTAAAGTGTAACAACTGTATTGTGAAGACCCATCCAGGCGTGTGATACTGTCCAGCACTATTGAGAGGTGTGCCTGATCACTGTGTATGCACAGGAAATGATCATGGCCAGAGAGACATAACAAAACTAATCACTGGAGGGAGACGAAAATGTTTTCTTCTCTGACCCGCTACTGGCAGGTCAGGGAAGAATAGCGTAGGGGAAGTCCCTCTAATGTAAGCATTATTCTCATGTACGGAGCTTGGCAAACCCAAGAGACATCCCACAAGGTCTTCACTAGTAAAATACTATCATAAGAGGAAGGGGACTTTCTCTTGCAATCGTATTTTATGAGTAAAGAGCTTGGGATTTCCGTGAGAGTGTTTGGCTTCGATCTATATCGAAACTTGTTGTTTGACCAACGTTAAATATACCAGGTTTCTGTAATTACCAATTGATGCCTAAAATGGACACACATTGTACCCATTACTACACAACAGTAGTGTCACAACTACTAATAGTTTTCTTAACTTACGTAGTTGAAGCAAATTAAGATAACAATTGAGTAAAAAGCATAATGCTGACAACTTTGGAATGGTATGAAACTGCTTGAATTTTATTTTTAAAAATGCATCTTTAAAATTCATTCAACATTGATACTATTTTCCATGATTTTGATCTGAATACATCACAATGTATGGAGATATTGCCAGACTAGTTGCACATTCTGGTATTCTTTTGAAATGGTGTCTGTGTCTCAATTTATTGTTAGGGTACATTAAACTTTACCAGCATGCTTCTTTGCATGTAAGCAAAAGATGTTGCTAGATGAGGTGAGAAAAAACATGTGTAATGAGTCTTTTTTTCTTTGCAATTATTGACCAAATAAGCATCTGACCAATTGAAAAGCTTGCACCTCTTTCATCATTCTTCACACAGTACTTATGTATATTATTTTGTATTTATTATTTACTTATATATATAATTTATATAAATTGTGTGTATTAGAGCTCCACCTTTGATACACTGTAAGTGATGTGTTCCGGATTCCGATTAGTAGATCTGCTTTGTGTGGCATGGGTTGTTGGCAATACTGTGCAGTGAGGAGTGCACATGGCCTTGGAAGCCTATGGCAAAAAGTCACGCTGTTCTGTCACAAGAATCAAGCAGACAAGAGGTGCATATATAGGCCTAGACTTTCTGTAGTTAGATTGAAAGCAGTACAGTGTAAAAGGAAGATGCAGATTCCAAAATTGGTGAGAATAATAGTAAATCAATCTCTTCATCATTGCAAATTTTCTACTAAAATGTCCTCGAGTTGGAAGGACCACTTGGGAAAGGCTAAAGCCAAAAGACCCTGCTTGAACACCAGCTATTGGGGTCAGGAGGAATTGGGGTCATCTTTACAGGTACACATCAGGCTGTATAGAGCTGCAGTCACTACAAGTTCATGCTGGAAATAAATGTGACACATTACGAGAAACAGTCCAGTAATTTGCGTCTCGAAAGCCTGAAAATTTGTTCTGTCGTGTAATTACTCCTTATTTCGTACGACTGCCGTAATATTGTAATGTTTTGTACATCTAGTTAAGCAGTAAAAAATTAAGGTGTACAAAATTATTACACTCACAGTACAATTACATTCCCACAGCACGTGACCCTCAAGTGTTGGCCAGTATCTTATTGTGGGGTAATAGGATTTCGATTACTTATACCTAACACATGTCACAGGCATGGTAGGAGGAACTACAAAGTACAGTATGTGTAAACCCTTACAGTAAATTCCCACAAATGACATTTTGTTTTAGCTGGCAGTCCCAAAGGAACTCATAGTTACCTTTTGGTGTCTATGATAATGGTAACCTCAGACCTCATGATCTTGTGTCTGTGTGTAGTGCACTATCTTCTTAATGAGATATCTCTTGAAGGCCAACTTCCAGGCAAGTATATTTGCAATGCATGTGTATCTCATTGATTANNACTGATCCAGGATCACTTAGTTATAGTCCATTTACAAGTCATATTGGAGATCATATTCACTAGAAAATATACAAATAACATAGGTGCTACCCACCTCTGTTGAGAGTGGAGGAGAAAATGGAATATTAGAACACAACAAAACTTCTTTCTAACATATTCAAGGATACAAACAGCAAACAACCAGAAGTATAGAGATTCTGCAGCAATCTTGCTCTAGGTAATAATATATTGTCATAATTAAAAGTAATAGCAACCTTTCATGTTTCTGTACTGTCAATCTGTGCTACTGGAATGATGTAACCAGTACGTGATACCTTTTATTTGCTAAACAGGTGGCACAGACTGCTATGAGGGGGATGGCTATACGTACCGTGGTAAGACCAGTGTCACGGAAGATGACGAACCCTGTTTGTACTGGCATTCTCTCACCAGCCGTGCTTATTACAGACCTGAAATGTTTCCTGATGCTGGTATGTTATCTATACATACAGTAGCAAACACTGGTGAAGAATTACGCACTGATACCCAAATAGCTAATAGCTACATGTTAAAATGGCCGCAGTATGTGAAAGCATGAACATCAGTCCATTAGGGCATCTGCAACAACATTAGGTATGTTTATTTGTGTGGCACTGATTGACATTTGATCTCCCATGCACCAAGATATGATTTACTTCTTTTATCATCAGGATCATTAAGTACAACTCTTATAATATATTGTTCATTTCTCACTTGTGATGTCAACATTTATTCCCTTTTGTAATACCAAAATTTATTATTTTCTTCATCTCACATTGCATTGGGTTTTGCTGTTGTAGTTGTTGACTTAATAAAGAATGAAGAATGTCATGGAACTTCTTCATTTGGTGTCGGGAAATGTCATGGAAGAGTCATAAATATTTGATTCTCTTTCAAGAGCAAAGTACCTTGTAGACTTTAATATCTGCATTAGGAGTATTTCATTGTGCCTTTGAATAATACAAACAGGATGTGATATCTCTGCTAATAGCAGAAGGTCCTTTCTTAAAGTTACAGTGTTCAGTTAGTCAGGAATATGCCCAATCCAAAACATGATATCATGCATTTTGACAAGTCTTAACATTTGTATCTTGTAACCTGTCCTAATGTCTCTGACCATAATGTAACCTTGTCCGGTCATATCAAGTATGATATGCATGTCTTGAGACAGGAATGTAAACCTAACAAAATTCAACCAAACATTTAGTGCAGGAATGCCATAGACTCCAAATTATTTCTTTATACATTCAATTCTCTGATCAATATATGCAGAACACAAAAGAAATTAGACATTTCAGAATTATCATTCATCTAGAATTACATGAAATACCTTGTTCATTCATCATACTTTTAGAATTGGCTAATGCCAGACAGGTATGCTTTTCAAAGAAACTTGTTCAAACAGTAAAAATCTACCATCTTCACTGAAGTAGCTCAGCACTTATGTCTTGGAGTGTTTCAAGTTTATTGGACAGACATCACTTCCATCTGATCTTTCTTTGATTCAAAAGGTATCAATATTCTTGCCAGAATTTTTTATTTTACATTTTTTCCCTCTCCCAACCCCT
>VJOZ01078233.1:0-10258 GCA_009801055.1 Stichopus horrens | reverse complement strand
TGGTGTTGTTCCCACCGTTGTCACCAGCAAGTCAAGGACTTTGTCAAGAGACATGTAATCAACTGCTAGAAGGATGTCCAGTTATTACAGTGTTTTTTCCCGAGTTGACTTCAAACACATGTCAAAGCTTTCCCTCTCAGGCAGAAGTTGCAGGTGGATTCTGCTTTGGGGGTGGGTTGCAATCATTGAATCTAATTACTATGTGTAATCAAGGTTTAGAGGAAGCTTATTAGTCACCAATGCCTACATGCAATGTATCATATCTCAATACGTTAAAATAGAACATCTCCCAATCATTCTACACAATTCTGTAATATGCTTTAAATGCGCCGCTGACGTCTTTTCTAGTTTCCTTTCTTAATGTGGTTCTGTATTTGAAGCGTTGCCATTAATCGTGCTTAGTGATTTTTCTACTCTTTTTTCATTTGTAATGTGGATTTAAAAGGTGGGGGAGAAGTAACAACAAGTGCAGTTACAGGTGCAACTACAAGAGCAACCACCCCAACTGTTACAACAAAAGCATCGACAGACAATGGGACAACTATTGCAACTACAGAAGATATCACTGCAAGATCTACAACAAATCGTATCACAATCCCAGTCACTACAGAAGTTGAAAGAACTTCTACAGCGACAGAAATTGCAACAACCAATGCAAGTACAAGTGTCAAAACAAATTTCCCAACTAGAGCAACAACGGGCGCAACAACGGGCGCAACAACAGTTGAAACCTCAGGACGTGTCTCAACTACAGCAACTACAGAAGGTATAACAGTGGCATTATTATGTAAAGCTGTACAAACAATGAAAGAAAAAGTTACGTTGAGTGACATTCATTACAACGCTTTTCCATTTTCCGTCCTGAAACATCCTAAGTCTCATTCATCAAACTTATTGACAACAACGATGCTTATTGGGATACATTGCTGTTACATTTTAACCACATTTCTTGTTGTAAATCTATTATAACAACTTAATGATATTTCTCAACTTGCTTTGGACCATATTTCTTTTTCGTTTGGTGCATTTCTACAGTATCAAGTGTATCTGTAGATGGTGTGTGCAGGGACATCTTGGAATACCAACAAGCCCAACCACAGCCAATGTTTGAGTTAGCTGCACCCATCCCACCAGCTCAGTTGGCAGTCTCAATTTCACAAAGTGGGACGTGTGGAGACTCCCAGCAGATTATCTGCCTGGTGTTGTTCCCACCGCTATCACCAACAAGTCAAGGACTTTGTCAAGAGACATGTAATCAACTGCTGGAAGGATGTCCAGTTATTACAGTGTTTTTTCCCGAGTTGACGTCAAACACATGTCAAAGCTTTCCCTCTCAGACAGAAGTTGCAGATGGATTCTGTTTTGGTGGTGGGTTAATGTGTCAAGATTTTTTTGCTATTTCTTTCTCAAATGCTAATAACAAAAATTACAAACAATGGGAAAAATCAGCTTCAGTATTACGCAATATTTAAAAGAAAATCTTAACATATCTCATTGAGGTTTTTGCTATTTAGTAACGCTTTAAATTTTGTTTCCATTGTTATTGATCATACTTTACGTTGTTACTGAAAAGGTGTTGGGGGAGTCACCACTGCATCAACTACATCAGTCACAGGTCGCGCAACCCAAGAAACTACAGAAAGTATTACAACCAGAACATCGACCGAAGATGCTTCAACTGTAGCAACAACAAGTTTCACAACCCCAGCCACTACGGAAGTCACAACTAAGGCAACTACAGGAGGTATTCAGTAATGCAATGCTGTTTAAACAATCCAAAGTTATGCTAAATGACATCTAATGTACTGTATTATTTATTATCTATTTTAACATTGACCTCAATTTCAACAATAGCGCTTATTGAATCATGATGTTTAAATTTCACTTTGCTTGACGCACTTATAAAATACAAATTATACCCGCTACTTCGACACTTTCCATCTGAAATAGTTTTTGTTCATCTGTTCGACTTCTCCAGTATCAAGTGTATCTGTGGATGGTGTATGCAGGGACATCTTAGAATACCAACAAGCCCAACCACAGCCACTGTTTGAGTTAGCTGCACCCATCCCACCAGCTCAGTTGGCAGTATCAATTTCACAAAGTGGGACGTGTGGAGATTACCAGCAGATTATCTGCCTGGTGTTGTTCCCACCGTTGTCACCAGCAAGTCAAGGACTTTGTCAAGAGACATGTAATCAACTGCTGGAAGGATGTNNTTCAGAGACCTGTCAGAGCTTTCCCTCTCAAGCAGAAGTTGCAGATGGATTCTGCTTTGGTGGTGGGTTAAGTGTCACTCTTTTACATTTTGTTATTTTAAATCCAATGTAAAAAAACAGCTTTGCGAAAACATTGCACATGAAATTGCACACAATATGGGTAACCCAGCTTCATCGCCCACTTGGAGAGAAATATTTACGCAAAGTTTGAAAAGAAAGCCAAGCTTTTCAGCCTAACATGTCTCAGTGAGTTCTTTGCTATTTAGTAAATGCCTTAAAATCGTGTTTCCATTGCTATATATCATACTTTGCATTGTCATTGAAAAGGTGTTGGGGAAGTCACCACTGCATCAACTACGTCAGGTGCCCGTCGCACAAACCAAGTAACTACAGAAAGTTTTACAACTACAACATCCACAGAAGGTGCTACGACTAGAGTGACAACAGGTGTCACAACTCGAGCTGCTACGAAAGAAGTCACAACTAGGGCAACTACAGGAGGTATTCAGTTATGCAAAGTTGTCTAAGCAATCAAAGGTTTTTGCTCAATAATATCTATTGCACTGTAGTCTTCCATTATATATTGTAAAGGTGAACTCCATAGCATCGGCAATGTTTTGTGAAGCATGATATTTAAATTTGACTTTGCTTGACGCACTTATCAACAGCGCATTATGTTTTTTCTACAGTATCCTTCTAAAATAACTTTTGTTAATCTGTTCCTCTCCTCTACAAAATTTTGAAATATGCTTTACATGCGCCTCTGACCCCCTTTTTAGCTTTCTATCTCAATAGGATTCTCTGTTTAAACAGATTAATATCATTCGTGATTACTGATCTTTTCCTTACTTTTTGGCTATTTGCAATTTGAATTAAAAGGTGAGGGAGAAGTAACAACAAGTGTAGTTACAGGTGCAACTACAAGGGCAACCACCCCAATTGTTACAACGAAAGCATCGACAGACGATGTAACAACTATTGCAACTACAGAAGATATCACTACAAGATCTACAACAGATGGTGTCACAATCCCAGTCACTACAGAAGGTGAAAGAACTGCCACGGCGACAGACACTTTAACAACCAATGCAAGTACAAGTGTCAAAACAGATTTCCCAACTAGAGCAACAACGGGCGCAACAACTGTTGAAACCTCAGAACGTGTCTCAACTATAGCAACTACAGCAACTACAGAAGGTATAACAGTGGCATTATCATGTAAAGCTGTTCAAACAATGAAAGAAAAAGTTACGTTGAGTGACATTCATTACAACGCCTTCTCCATTTCCGTCCTGATCATCATTAGTTTCATTCATCAAACTTATTAACAACATCGATGCTTATTGGGATACATTTTTGTTACATTTTAACCATATTTCTTGTTGTAAATCTATTATAACAACTTGCTTTGGACCATATTTCTTTTTCGTTTGTTGCATTTCTCCAGTATCAAGTGTATCTGTGGATGGTGTATGCAGGGACATCTTAGAATACCAACAAGCCCAACCACAGCCAATGTTTGAGTTAGCTGCACCCATCCCACCAGCTCAGTTGGCAGTCTCAATTTCACAAAGTGGGACGTGTGGAGACTACCAGCAGATCATCTGTCTGGTGTTGTTCCCACCGCTATCACCAACAAGTCAAGGACTTTGTCAAGAGACCTGTAATCAACTGCTGGAAGGATGTCCAGTTATTACAGTGTTTTTTCCCGAGTTGACGTCAAACACATGTCAAAGCTTTCCCTCTGAGGCAGAAGTTGCAGATGGATTCTGCTTTGGTGGTGGGTTAATGTGTCAAGATTTTTTCGCTATTTCTTTTTAAATGCTAATGAAAAAAATTGCACGCAATATGGAAATTTCAGCTTCAGTATTACGCGATGCTTAAAAGAAAATCTTAACATGTCTCATTGATTTTTTTGCTATTTAGTAACGCTTTAAAATCTTGTTTCCATTGCGATTGATCATACATTCCATTGTCATTGAAAAGGTGTTGTTGGAGTCACCACTGCATCAACTACATCAGGTACAGGTCGCGCAACGCAAGAAACTACAGAAAGTGTCACAACTAAAACAACTACAGACGGTGCCACCACCAGAGCAACAGCAGGTCCCACAACTCGAGCCACCACAGAGAGTGCCACAACTATGGCAATGACAGGAGGTATTGCAATAGGATCCTGTGAAATGCTGTCTAAAGAGTTCATTTTGAGTGACATCCATTTTCATGTATTCAGTGTCGACATATTCAATTCAACAGCCGCGCCGAACCTTTTGAAGTACAAATTTGACCTTTTGACAGAGTAACATTATGCTTCCTCTATTTTAAAAAAAAATGCTTCATGCCATATCTGCAGTTTATTTCTCACACAAAAGCTTCAATTATATTTGTGTTGAACCTTTTCTTCTCCTTCATGTGTTCGAAATGGATTTTAACTTGGGCTCAATAGAAAGTAAATTCTCTCAGCCCTGTTGTGTCTTAGTGGATATCTTTTAACTTTTTCACTCTCGCTGTACCATGTCTTAGGTAAAACCTTGTGTAAAAACAACACTCGGGAGTTATTTCATGGATCATTTCTGGAAGTGCACTCTAGTAGTCGCATTTCTTTTACCCGCCAGTCGCTTCAGTTTTGTTACATTTTATTCAAATGTTGGAGACGTCACAATAATAGAGACTATAAAAGGTTTAATAATAAGAGCAAGCACAGAACTGGTCCTTTAAAAAGTTGCCTTTAAAAGTCTTTCAAGCAATAAGTAAACTTCATTCTTTGTTAATAAAATAAACAGTCGTATTGAAGAAGCAAAATGTAACATTTTGTTCTAAAGGTCCTTTGATTTTCTACATATGGTTCATCAACTACAATGAGTTTGATACATAACAAATATCAACAGGAAATCTGACGAAAAAGTTGCAGAAATGTATCATGGGAGATGCATCCCCATTGGCATATACTTGCAAGTCAACTCAGTACAATCAGCAAGGTATCTTTGGGAGCATAAAAATCATTGATATCGACAAATGTCTAATTCTGAAAAATTTGTGAGCACAATCTCTCAAGAGGTGAAACTTGGAAAAAGAAAATTGTTCAGTATGAGTGTTCACCATATTGGCTAAAGGTTCCAGGTGGTTTATCATCAACATGGGTAAAATTGTGGAAACCTAAAACATCTCAAGGGATTGAAAATTGAGCAGACTGTCATTATAATTGGCAAATGTGATATGTCCGTATGGATATACATAGGGCAAATCTAAGGTCAGTTTTCAAGAGGCTGTATTAAGAAAACAAATGTGTAATTTGTAACTTTATTTCTGAGAAAATCACAATAAAATGTCAGTGTAATCAGTTGCATCTTAAGATTTAAATGTAGCCAACGTAGCCATGTTATATGGTACAGCTATACGTGTTTCTTGCCATTCGTATACCATTGCATTCACCAGGATAGCTTGTTAGAGTGAACTATTGTCGCAAGTCATTGATACAGTCATTATATATTCAAGATTTACTCCGTGTTTTGGTCAATCCTCCTAATGTAGCCCACAAGGATAAAGTTAAATTACGGTACTAGGGTATTCTAGATAAAGCACTAGGGGCTCTGAATGGATACAGTTGGAACCAATGGTGACTTTATAAAGCAAGATGTAATGTTGGTACTCAATTGCTCAACAACATTGCCATTTTAAAATTGTATGTACGTTATCATCACCGTCATCACCATCCTCTTTATTTGAGAGACATTATCAATATTTGCATTCCGAAACACACCGCGAGACCATCATCGGAAGCAGTCATGCTGGTAATTCAAACATTCAAGACTAACAGACATTACGGTGACAGAGCGTACTTGTGAAGTGCCACTGCAAGGCATGGAATGAGCTTGAATTTGAAATAAGACAGTAAAGAAATATCAACATTGAAGACGTTTTAATTTTAACAGCATTGTTTAACTTTTGAGATTCATTCTTCCGTAAGTCGCTCCAACTGTTGTCTTTATCTGTTAACAGTGGTTTATGTATTGACATCACAACAAAATGTTCTATGTTTATTTCAATTAGCTTTAAAGGAATTAAGTGAAAATTTGGTCAATGATCTTTTCAAACTTTCAGCACTTAATGAAGAAAAGAATAAATTCGAATACAACTTTTCTTTCCGTCACAAGGTACAACGGTGGTCTCATCGATCGTAGAGGGAATTTGTACTAATTACCTCAACTACCAGGATGCACTGTCTGAACCCTTGTACACACCCGGCCAGTCCTTCTCTCCAGTGGTGATAACGTCGGCCATATATGACAGCGGCCTATGTAGAGAAGATCTCCTGCCTGCTGCCTGCTTCCTCTGGTTTCCTCCTCTTCCATCCTCTAACTATGTCCTTTGTCGGGAGACATGCAATAGTCTATTTGAAGAATGCACGCCCGGTGTGTTCTTTTTCATTGATTTCTCCCCTGATGATTGTTCGAACTTTCCCCTAAGAAGAGAAGCTGATGGACTTTGCATTGGAGGCAAGTTTACAACGATTGTAGCATTCTTGTTCCATTGTCGTGGATCGTAAGTCGTAGAACATTTCATGATTTGGAATTTTCTTCCTCATAGCTTGGCCGAGATCAATCTGAGCATTGGCGTCTGCCAGTTGATACGATCAAAAACTCGATGTTGCAAGCGCTAGAATGTCAATGACTACTAATGTGACTTCACGACAATGAATTCTACCAAGACTCCACCTAAAGGACCTTCCCTCAACGTCACAACAAACAACTTCCCGCGACTTCACAGAAAGAAGTGCCTGCTGCTACTTTATTTATTCCTAGCTACCCAAGGTCAAGCTGTTTCTATAAGCTGCTATTGGTTTGGATATATGCCCCATTATATCTGTCAAAACATTTTCACGAGCTGTCTAGATATAAATCCCACAGCTAGGCTATACTGTAGATGACTTTTAATTGTCAGACAAGTGAATATTGTAGCAATGATAAGCGGACTTGGACAGACAATTTTGTAGGTTTGTCTCTACAGTATATAAAACATATTTTTAAAGCCCGTTTTAAGCAAGTGAAACATCTCTTCATACAAGTGCACATTGAGTGGGCATAAACAGTTAAAATAATTCCAGTCCATAATACTCAGCATTTACAAGCACTCTACTTGGAGTTCACTGGTAGGTCCAGCATTAATAGGTCTAATCTTAAAGGTGCATCTATATACATGTCTCATGATTTAAATTCATGTCAACGTATCACATTAATTAGATAGGTATTAGTTAAGTCAACGCACTATAAGCTAGATTCAGCAACAGAAGTACAATCAAACCACTTGCTTGCTAGCTAGGGCATTGTGTAAAACGGTAGGCCTATAGTCCAGTACGAGTACTAAGTGCATGCAGATCACCTCCTCAAAAATGTAGCACATCTAGGCAATCCAGAAATCCATTTCCTCTCAGAAATATGAAAATTTCCTGATCAAAAATTTCAGTTCTGAAGTCTAGTAGCATACCATGCAGTTTCTCCTGTAAACACAACTGGTGAAAATATGTCCAATTAATCCAAACTACATGAATGAATCATCACTCCTTGCAATATATGCAGTTGTACAGAGCAAGCGTGCAGCTAGCATGCCTACTTCAGACGAATGTCGGTATCAAACTGACATACATGCGCAAAGCTACAGTACTGTTGGAATTTCAAATGTACATCCTTCTGGAATATCAAATTAAAAGAATGCAAAAGTAAAGTTGGTGGAGCTCGGTTGTAAAAAGGAGGAAACTTCTGGTGAAGTGTTCGCGACTATAGTGGTAAGAGACAATCTTCTCGCAAAAAATAGTTCTTTAATGTAAAGTGTTCGCCACTAGTCCCAATACATGAGTATTCTATCGAACTGATTTTTTCCTTGCGGTTACTAAGCGGCAACTAGTTGCAAGAGATACCACTTCCTGTGAAATAATATTCCCTCTGTCACGATTTTTTGTTGAAGTTGCTTTAAATGTGAAGTCTTGCGCCGAAGGGATTCCTTCACGGCGAAGTCACGTTGAATTCGCGGTGAAGCAATCATTTTGGTAAGGGCAAAGCTTCTCTGAAAAAACAACGGCATCGTCATGAATTTTTGCTATATTTTCTGCATTTTTGAACTATTCACCATCAATAATATTTGTTCTTTGTAATTCAAATTTCATCATAGATTTGTTGTTTTCTTTTTTTTCTTTTTTCTTTTTTCTACATCTGTGTGTTAATATGTCCTTTTATTTGGTTATTTTATTTGCATTTTGATTTTTAACTGATTTTCTTTTTTCATCCCAACAGATATTCCTTTTACAAGCACTCAAGCAGCATCGCCAGAGGTTACATCTACCCCTGCTATAACTCGTAAGCATTTTTTCAAGAGATCTTTGAAATGTTGTAGAAGAGACGATAGCAATGAATTGATGTTAGTACTATAAGGGGAACTTTTATAAGAATTGGGTGTGTGGGTGAGCGTGGGTGTGAGTGTGTAAAACAGATATCATTGGTCTTCTCTCTGATTCTGTCTTCTCTCTTAATTTCAAATATTATGTGAAACTCCAGTATCGGAAATGATTAATTTAGTAATATCGATTGATAACCACCAGTGAAAATTTAGTATTTACTACTGATGTATTTAATATTTCAGTAGGTTTTCCAAGGCTTCTTCTCTAGTAGGATGTCATGAATATTGATTATAAGTTTTTCACCAGTGAGATTGGTAGTTCAGTCAAACATGAATTCTATCTTAGAAAGAAATTGAAACAAGACTGCACTACTATGTCTGACATCAATGGTTTCTTGAACATAGTGTTGTCATTTCATTAAGGTAATTTAACTAAGTATATTTCGATATTTGTTAATGTTTGCAGCTACTGCGTCACAAAGCACCGTGACAGTGTCCCCCGAGGTCACAGCAACTGCTATTACTGGTAAGTGTTCGTTCCCTACGACCTCCAGATTGGTCATAACTTGGTATCACTGTTATAAATATTAGGGAAAACTTAGAGAAACACTTGCATCTACGGAGATTATAGGAGGAAAGGAAATCTTTCCTCTTATAGAGAAAGCGGAGGAAGAAAATGGTAATAGTATCGTAGTATCCATACACCAAATACCCCCGATTGATTCTGAAACTGTTAAGTCACCTATTCCAATCAGTTCTGGAGATGGACGCTTACGGAGAAATTGCGAATTCATCCAATAGGGAGAAAATTTATCTGGCTCAGAAAATGCATATTTATGAGCACAAGTTAGTGTCTAGCTCCTTGCAGCCGTGTCTGAATCATGTGTGTGTAATGGAGCATGCGATGACAGTTCATGGCCATAGAGAGTAGTTTACACAAATAACCTCCCACAACCTGTGAGCGAACACAGTCATGGATGCACGTGCATACCCTTGTTTGGTAAACGATTACCATAACTTGTGTTAGCTGTGTCGAACCTATACATTAAGCTTAGGACAAAAGACGAAGCAGAATTGCTTATTTTCTCGAAATCTGCTCTCTAAAACTACCTAGCATAACTCAACTTCTTTGTTATCTTAGCTAGGAAGTTTTTAAATATGCTATTCTATATAGAAACATTTCGCTTTAAACGTTCATCTCAGTTGAGTTTGTCCATTAGAATTGCAATAGAGGAAATCTGAAAATAGCGAAACCCGTGTAAAATCTCCTATGAACGCATTGTTAACTGGCAATAAATGCAACTAGTGGTAATATAATAGACATTAGGATAGTGCAGATATAAGTCACTAGATTATTAATAATGTCTACTGGGGTAGAATATTTAACAAAGAAGGGAAAACCTTATATCAATTTGGGTAGTATCAACTAACTGTCTATTGCATGAACCACTTTCACAAGTATGTCATATGTAATTGGAAAAGTTCTGATGCTAGTGTGTTCAATATTATTTACAAAAGTAGTAATTATTGTCGATAATTTGAAATCATGATACCGCATCATCTCTTAAAAGAATAGTTCAGACCCAAATTTATTTGTAATATGTTAAAGGGGACCATAATCTAAGCATTTTGATGAAATTCCCTTTGAA
>VJOZ01078218.1:0-14330 GCA_009801055.1 Stichopus horrens | reverse complement strand
CAGATAATGCCCATTGCCCATGTGACCAACAACAAACAGGAAGTGAACCTCATCAATCCAGGAGCAGTCGATCTCCTCGGATACGAAGAGAAGTTGAAGGCGGCCATAAAACTTTACAACAAGAGACTCGATCAGGTGGCATGGAATGCCCTCACCCCAGAGGAGAGAGACAGGTGAAATAACACTTTAAAATTCTGGTTGATGTGTAGGTGGTGATGAAATGAGAGTTAAGAGTATCAGTTTAGAAAGAGGTTTTTGCAACCCTTAATAAAATATTTCTGTGTCTTGATGCTCCAGTTTTGACTGAAGGGTATTTACAAAGTTTAAGAAGAAAACAAAAGCAAAACAAGCATAACTAACGAACACTAAAAGGAATTGCCTTCTTGTCTGTTTACAACTAATATAGTCTCACTAACAGGTGGGGAGAATGTACTCCATGAAAGATTGTAATGTGGTAAAAGTCCCTCTGACTGCATTTATTTTTTTGTATACATTAATAGCAGTCACAATTTTAAATTTGTTCATTGTCTGACAATTAGTTGTTTTATGAGAAGCATAAAATGGATGGATTATGCAATTGAAGAGTACCTATTAGACAAAAAATGAAAAGACAACCTGATTTATTTTGTGTTTATTCAGAGATTACGGTTGAATCAATAATTATGGACTATGTCTTTTGATTTGACGTGATTATGAGATGATGAAATCATAAAGATGTAAGCCAACTGTGGATTGAGTGGCATTTCTTCTTCGTTCTGTTTTGTATTTGAACATTACTGAAACAAGTTAAAATAAAAATCTTTGCATAATTTAAAATTTAGAAATGAGCAGTTTTTTCCAATTGCCATTATTTCAATAATCTGTCTCTGTCAGGTTTGGATCGGACGTTCCAGTTTCCTTCCAAGAAAATCGTAAGGATTACCTGCTGTGTTTGGAACAACTTGGTTGGCCCATCTCAGAGAAAGACATCATCCTTCTGGAGGAAGAGGTCGAAAAAGCGGAGAGATTTCTGTTTCAGAGTAAGTCTCTGCGTCACGCCAGTGGCAAACCTCAGAGCAACTCAGAAAAGCGGACCCCCCGGCTCTTTCCAAACGCCAACCGATCGCAGGACAGCACCAGGGATCTCCTGGAACAGCTTGAAAATGCAGACGGATCAAAGAAGGGCTCGGACTCCGAAGACGAGGCCCGAAAGGATTCCTCTGATGAAAGATCAGCCCCTGGGTCTGATTCGGAGGAGGAACTAGAAGGCATAAAAGAGGAAGATAGTGACAGTGATGCAGGGTCAAAGGTCAAGTCAGACAACTACAGTCAAGATGAAGACCATTTTGAACAAGAGGTAACTTTTGAGTCGGATTTTGGTCGTCTCTCTGTCTGATAAATTGGTTTTCGACAGTTATGTCTTTTGCTCTGCTGATGCTTTAACTGGTCTGTACGTCACAGATGCCCAGAATGCCTTTTAAAGTTTTATAACCCCAAACTGCATTCCACGAAGATGTCCCTGCATGTGTCTAGGGAATGAGATAGGAGAGGATGGGAATGAGATAGGAGAGGATGGGAATGAGATAGGAGAGGAGACCATGTGACAAAATGGAGGAATATTTGCCCAAAAAGTCTGTTGCAAAGAGCAAGAGGGTAACATGTGTGCAAGCAATACAATTGGGGGCATTGTCGTTTCGGTGTTGGTGCTAGTTTTGTGCTCTTGGTCAGGGTGTTTCAGACAATCAGTTTACAGACCATTAAATTCAGAGGGGAGGAGTTTTGTGGCTTGCGATGTAAGTAATAACTGTTGTGTAATCTTTCTCCTCTTGTATTATGTTGTTTAATGTGCTCTCCACAAATGTTCAACACTTTTGCAGTGGAAATTATATGTGTATATTTTTGTATTTTAAACATTATTTAAAAAAAAGTGAGGTGGAACTAGTGGAAGGACTTTCTGAAAATACCAAAGAAGAGCATTTATGCCATACGTTTTTTTTGTCAGTCAAGTACAGAACCAATTTGAAACACTTTTTGAAACAAGTTTAGGTTATTATTTGGTTGACTGATGTTTTCGTGGCATTCCAATATGATCCTGATGTAAATGATGCTGATAAATGAATGAAAGATAAATTTACAAGCGGTGGTCAATGTGATTTAAAGAAGAATTCAGATTTTAAGAATTATCCTCCTTTCAGTTCAGGTTGTTAAGTTAACTATATTGAAAGAAAAGACAATTACTAGAGTGTGTTCTTTATCTCTAAAGAACTCTAATGAAGGTATTTTTTATGAATGTAAGAGTTTTCTTATTTCTGAACTGCAACTTTCCTTTCTGTTGGCATGGTTACAGTATCACTCTACATGCATGCAAAAATCTTCAGTGATATTCATTAACATCCTCTTGTTGGCTGTAACATTGCATAGTTCAGCCAGTGTTATGCACTGTATGCGGAACATTTAAGAAACAATAATATCTTCTGTAGGGACCTTGACTGATGTGTTAAATTCATGAATCATATTGTAACAACCCTCATCGGTGGGAAGGGATGAAAGAACAGAGGTAGTTACCTTGACTTGTGTGTCAAATTCATTGATCAAGGTATAACCAGCCTTCTCAAAGGAAATGAATAAAGAGAGAGAGAGAGAGGGGGGAGGGGTAACAGGAGAGAGACAGGAGGGTCTTTACCTGTGTGCTGTATTTTATACTTCATGAGGTGTCTTTCTGAAGTTTGCGGTCAAACATTATGGTACTTCACAGTGTTAAAATGAGAGAAAGCAGAGGGTGAGGGTTGGGAAGGAGGAGGCCATTAGAACATTGCCTCTGTCATTACTCTCCCACATAGATGGATAAGCTGCCCAACAGGGTCATCTTATGTTAATTTGATAGCATTATTGAAATAAGATAGCACAACTATCCACCTTGCTTTGCATGAATACTTTGATGAGATATTTATTTAAGTCCATCGTAGTTTGATACCCTGAAATCATTGTCTGTCAGTGAATTTGCATATTTTATGGTCTCTGTGAACATGAATTGGCCTTATTTTTTTCATAAGAATGTGTCTCGTATTTTCCACTTTCTCCAGAGGGAAGGTCAATAATCCTTTAATTACTGAATGTGGTTGCCAAGGTTCTGCGGGCTAGATTAATCCTCTCAAGATGTGTGCTATTGTTGTATTTTATAATGGGAAACTTTTCAATAAATGAGACTTTTCCTCCAAAAATGAAAAAAAATTGTTAATGTGTGTTTTATTATTATCAATGTTACGAAGCAACTAAATGATAATGTCTTTGTGAGGCTGTCAAAGTTCAAAAGGTAGTGATGTCAACAGAGGCAGCAGATAAATTATTTGAAGGTTTCTGAATAATAGATTCAACCAAAAATCACCGAAAAGAATTAAATGTAACCTTGGGCAACCAACAGGCATACCAGTATACTTCTCTTTCTAACTGTCAAAATTGGTTGTCGCCACTTTTATTTTCCTTGGTTTCTTTTTCAGGAGCCTTCAAAAATTAAGCAGACCAAACTATTTAAACCCGTCTCAAAGACTAAAAGACCAACAAGAAAAAGCAGAAATCTGAGACTGAATAAGGGAATGAAAGTCATTGCAAGATGCATGGACGATGGTCTTTATTATCCAGGTAACAATTTCACGACAATACCCAAATCTGGATTACCACAAACGTTCCATTTAACCTCTTCAATGATGCATGTATCTATGGCAACGAAAGTGCCCCGCAAATGAACGTATTGTCTGCAGAGTAAACAGGCTTACCAACTGAATAATCCACAGACACCAAATTCTTGTGGCTGTGTCGTATATCTCTTTATCTCATCTCGTGATCTGGAAGCACAAAGCTGGATTTCCACAAATCAGCCAACATTTTACCATTTTACGCCTGTCTTTATGGCAACACGAATACCTCACAATTGAAAACATGGTCAGCAGATAAAAATGGGCTCACCAGCTGAGCAAACCACTGATAGTACAAAATCATTAAGCATTATGGCTGTGTTGCGTATCTCGCAATCTTGAATTAACGAAGATCGCATATCTGGATTTGTGAAAATCCTTTTATACATCTTACCTAACATTCAGGATTTACAAAGATTTCTTGTTTTACTTCTTCGAAAAAGGAGTACTTATTTTTAGAAATGCAAAATAAATTCAAAATTCCTGTTCTGGTTAGAGGTAAACCTGACAGTCATTAAATCTCTCTTATGTCCTATGTATTATGTATTACCAGGCATATCTCCAAAGGTATTTAGAGATATATGTTTTCTATCAAGATCAAGGCCTCTTAAATATCCTCTTAAATATCTTTTTCAGTAAAAGTACAAAGTCAATCATTTTTTGCTCTTTGGTTTATTTCTGGAATTTGCAGTAACTCCTTAGGTTGGTAATTAAATCCATTCCATCCCAAATGTCTCAGAAAAGTTTATATGATTGTTTGTGGTTTTCTTTTCAGATCTATGCAAACTTTGATCTCTTATTTTTGCCTAAAATGAAGGTTTAAGTTTTCAATACATAGAAAAAAATAAGACCATATCTGTCAGTTGACATGGTATATTTACTGCTGCTGTTATTTGAGGGGACCCTTTTAATCAAGAGTTGAACAAAGTTGGCTCATCAGCAAATGCAATTTTGTTCAATGTGCATTGTGTGGTGTTCAGACTAAATGGGGATTCATTCAGAAGCAATGCATTTCATTAGAGCAACAAAATTTTTGTACCTGAGAGAATCGAACTGACAAGGTCTTTCAGTGACTGTCCCAAGCCTGGTGCCTGTGCTAGCTAGGTAAAGTGTGCCAATGTAATTTGGTACGGCACATCTCCCTCCTAATGAGCGTTTCACATTTCACCTACATTTTAACTGAAGTATAGTTGAAAACTTATGTTGGCTGCAATTATTTTTAACAAACTTTTCATCAGAACAAAGTGGAACTGATGTAAAAGGCTTAATGAACCCATACAATTGTTTATTTATATCAATGTTTCAACTTAGCTGGTGTTGTGCGTAGGAAATCTCGGTTTGTGAAAACATCATATCACCACACCCACCCCATTCCTGGCACATTTAGTGGTATTACACACTTTGTGAACAGCTTTCAAATCACCTGAATGCTTGCATTATGTTTTTGATCAGACCTGCTAGTAGGTAGTTTCTATCCTCTCAGACCTAGTTGAGCATGTCCTTCTGGACAAATGTGGCAGAGTAGTGAGACATCTTTCTCATAAATTTCTCAGAATTATTAAATTAATTCACATTCTTCACACCATTGGTTTTGACATCACACACACACACACANNATACAAAGCCCTTAGTGTAGCTGATCTCATCTGGACACACAAATAGTTTAGTTTGTCATTGTTAAAATATGTAAATCAGTAAAATTAACTAAAAGAGCCTTTCACTATCAAAGCTTTGGTTATCCTGAGCATCAAATTTGTGGTGTAAGGTGCATGAAGAAGCTCTGAGAAGAGGACAAGGTGCTGAAAAAACGTTTGGAAATTGTCCAATGTCTTATCTTCACAAAATGCTTTACTTGGTATCAATGTCATGTCTGGCAATGGATTTCTTTGAATCCAGCTATTGCAATGGCTTGTAAGAAACCAACCAGTATGATGTTACGCCCGAATAAATTTGTTAGGAAAGCAATTTAGGCACTATGACAAACTGGATGTTCTAAACTTTAATAACAAAAGTTGGAGTAAAACCTATCATTCATACAATTTAAGCATTTCCATATTTGGAATACTTTCTGTATGTCAAGAAGTGCCCTTTACAAATATTTTCAGCAATTTTTGGACTCTGCTTGCAACGCTTATTTTCTTAGTCTTCTGACCAATTGTTCTCCTTTCCTATTTGCAGTTCAAAATCCTCATTTTAAAATCCCTTTTTCAGGCACTTAGAAGTGTGTGCTTCTCTAAGAGGCCATTACATGTCATATGGTAGTAGACATTTCAGCAATGGACGATGTGTTGTGCCTTAACAAAGAATAACATACATAGTATTGCTCGCAGCGTTTTTGGAGACTGCTGTTTTGTCATATTTACCACAATTCCCCTTTTTCAAAGAAACTTGGGTGCAAAAGTTTTTACAGTATGACTCTTGTGACCCTAAGTCTTGCAAAGTGACAGGAAGGGAGAATTATTCGTATAGGCACAATAAGGTAAAGTTGCAGTATTTCCATCTGCCAATTTTCTTCTCTATTCTGTCTTGTGAAGGTGTTGTGGTAAAAAACGAAGATGCGAGACACGTCCAAGTCAAGTTTCAGGCCCTTGGCAAACTGTCTGTTGCAAGCAGATTTGTGATATCAACATCTGGAGCTAAGGCCATGCCAAGATTAAAGGTGGGTTTAATTTTTCATTCTAAAGGCAACTTTCCTGATATACTTTGATGTGTGAATAATTTGAAACGATGTTACATATTGCTTTTCATCGGTGTTAACTTTACATTATTTTAAAGGAGAAGGCAAGTCAGGACTTTTGTGACAAAGTTAATTGAGAGACAAACATATGGTTAACACCATCACCAAATTTCATTGAAATGTGTGTTGTATTCTTCTCAAGATATTGCAGTTTGAATGTTCATAAAAATGTATCAGGAAGCTGCCATTCTGAGATTTTGGTGACATAACCTGACCACATCTTACATGTGTTTGAAAAGCTTATTTTTTCCATCTATTTAACCGTCAGATATTTTAAACAGTAATTCATAGATTCAAATCAGAGTATTAATTATTTGACTACCACATGATGCACCTCAGTAGTTCAACACAAAATATGTACACATGTGTGCAGATTTATGGAAATTATAGGTTAAAGAAAACAAAAGAAATACATTAAAATTCCTGCTATCAGTGGCTATTTATATATAGTCAGAGTGGGTTTACAGTCAACTTAGGCAAAAAAGGCAGCACCCTTCTTTGAATTTCAAAAGTGTGTAGGTTGGATAGGAAACAGTACTTTTGATGAAATTTTGGTAAGATGTTTGTCAAACACTTCTTTTTAATTTTCATAAATACATTCCCAGGGTTTCCTTCTCCTTTTTAAGCACCAAAAGAAATCCGGGCCAAACTTTACTGGTGCTTCTGTGAACAGCAAACAGTTTTGAAGTGTCAACAACTTGACTTCATAGTGTAGATTTACAACAGAAATTGTAAAATAGAAAAAAAAAACATTTGATTTAAGATTAATCTGCATAGGGGACTGGATCTAAGTCAATGTCGTTTCTTTGTTCTGCAGGAAGCATTGATTAGTGACTTTGAAATCCTGTGTAGTGTTGGTAGATTGTGTGATTCATGTATGTTTGGTATGATTTTGACAACTAAGTAAATAATCTCACCATCAGACAACATTTGAAAGACAATTTTAGCAACAGCTAATCAGTTGGTGATCAGATACATGGCAGCACAAAAATACTTGTAACATCATTTGCATTGTAACAATAACATAAATCTGAAGTATAGACTGAGTAAAGTGACAGATGTTATATTTCAAATTCAATGTTTTGATATTCATTTAATATATGGTTTGGGATATCATAAGAATCCATTTGTCTACTCTTTCCTTTTAAAAGTTGCTATCAAATGTTTGATTGAATTGTTATATGATTGATAAAATTGTTTCTTTTTGATTATGTTTCTTTTTAGACTGGTGACTATGTGTTAGTCAGAGGGCTGAAGGGCAAAGCTGAAGTCTGGGTTCCAGGTATCATTCAGTTTGGACCAAAGGAAGAATCAAAGCAGGCTAAATTTTACACTGTCATCACTTATAACAAACACAAGGTAAACATTCATCAAGGAATAAACATGACAGGACTTTGATATAGGAATGGAAATAGATAAACATACTCTGGTTCACACTGTGAACATTTATAATCCTAAAGGTATGGTGTTTCACAAAATGTATTTTGGAATATGTGTGAGGTAGGATACATGAAAATTGGTTGTTTTAGCGTAGCTGGGCTATTGGTTGACTTGTTCATATGTATCAGGATTGTTATCATTTTACCATGTTATGAGGTAGAGTATACTTTAACAGTCACATAAGTTCCGGGTTTTGATAAATATCTTTCTGCTGTTTTGTCCTCAAGCAATTGTAATAAAATCTGCAACATCAGAAGCGCCCTCATCTTTCTTTATCATCCTTTGCATGATATTGCAGATGAAGTACATTCATATGCATTTATCATTCTGCTCCTCATGTTTATTCATCATTCTCTGCATGGTAGGAGCAAGTTCAGATATCAAGTACTTGTGAATGATAAACCACTGGGAAAGACTTTCTCGTGCTATTCTGCTCTACAAAACTCTGCAATGAGACTCTACAAAACTCTGCAAGTGGCAATGTGTTTTCTTCTTCCATTGCAAATCTTAACCTGGAGAACTAGTTGATGTTGTTGCACCTGAAGTCATTGTATGCATATTTATCACTTTGTTTCTAATGTTTATTCATCATCCAAATACTGCGTACTATTTTTTTTTCTCATCATACTTTTTTTTTCTCATTTATTCATTTCCTCTTTATGTCTCTACAGGTGAAGTTACTGGGTACATATTTATCATTTAGTCTTTCATGTTTATCCATCAATCATACTCTGCATGTAACTACAAAATTAAGTCACCTCATGTTTATTCATCATTTTCTACGTGTTTCTACAGATATGCGTCATCAGGAGCTCCCTGATGATGATTGCCCAGTCCCGTTACAACTTTATGGTTCGATACATATGCAGCATTCACCAACCAACACAACCACTGCTGCTGTAAGTGTTCGCCTTCTTCAAATTATGAAATAGCATGTATTTGAAATAGTATCAGCTTTTGCCCTGCAGAGAGTAATGTTAAAATATTCAAAATACAAAATATTTTGCATGCAATTTGTTTGCCACAATGGGGAAACAGTGATATTTCTTTCTTGACCCTGATACTATATTTTCCCTTGTCCCTCTTTTTCTTCTCCTGTTAGGATTAACTATATGACTCATTTAAACCCAGCCACACCTATTGAAAATGCTTACTTTTGTACCGGTAATTTGTAAAGATCTACCTCACTATGGGGTGGACTGCCTAAATCCAGTCTCATGTGCCGCATGTCCCTATTATTTGAACTGTAATTACATATTTTGTCGCTCTACTGCCACCAATAAAAATCTTAGTCCTCCTCTTTAGTGGCATGACAACATTGTCACACTATGTCTCCTGGTCCTTGTCCATGCCCATTTTGCAGATATACTGGTTGCCATGGTAACCTCATCTGTCTGATATGTCAGTAAAACACTCTTCCTTACTTGGATTTTTGTTTTCGATGAAAATGCAACCTTTGTAATCTTGCAGCTGTGTGTGTGTGTGTGCATGTGTAAAAAAAAAAATGATATAGTAATCATAATCATTGTATCATAATCGGATCACCAAAAACACAATGCATTTTTGCATTCTGGTTTTCATTGTTATTTTGACAGGACTGCTAATTCTGATGGTCAGAAACCATATCTGAGCCCTGGGGATTTGGATGAAAGTGGACCGAATCAGAAATATCCATTTTTGGTCAGACCGCAATCCTCCACCAGCGAAATGCAGACAGACAAGCCAGAGCTTATAACAACTGAAGTGGTGGGGAGCAGTTTTGATTGAAAACTTTCAAAAGTGAAATAAATATTAGTTGATTACTTTGAAATACTTTAGGATACATTAGTATTTCCATTTGTTTTGAAAATAAACACATCTAATGAAGGATTGTTACATGATGGTATACCATTTACAGTTATACCATAATTATTATGACACAATATTCTGGTATGCTGATGTGATGGTCATTCTTTCACCATTTCAGTTGCTCTAGTCTTTGAAATTTTTGTACCCTATTAATATCAGTGGTTCTTCATGTAGATCGTACAAATGTTTCCGTGGTACATGTCATGGTATGGTTTCCCACCAATGTCTGTCTGACAATTTTATCTGCAGCAAGCTGATGAAACTTCTCCAGAGGAGATCCGAGGCATACTTCAAGATCTGAGGGAACAGTTGCTGAAGAATCAAGAAGATACTTATCACTCGCAGGAGGTGAGGAAACATTGAGGATTTACATGAATGTTATTGGCTGAAAATCTGCGGGAGAAACTTTCGGACTGAAATATTTCCTTTGTTTAAAGTTGATTCGTAAAGCTTTGTCAAAGTTAAAACATGACAATTGACCGTCAAATGATACTAGTTTGGAAGAAATAACTTTAACAGATGATCTAGAGTTGTAGACCATTTGTTTTGAAGTGTAACATGAACGTTAATGTATGTTCCCACATTGTGGTATTTTATCCTTCAGTCTTATGGGTAGAATTTTACCTTCTCCACTCTCTACATTGATTGTTCTATCTATTCATGTAATTTGATGTGCAAATCTTCACCGTTCATCAAGCTGCATCATTGTCGATTATGTAAATTTTGAATATTCAGCATTTTTCTGCACCTCCAATGGTAAGTTGACACAACATATGCACAAACATCTCTATTTTTCCAAGGTGTCTGTGGATTTGAATCAGCATGCAGTGTTTGGTGCAAAATGGTCATATTTCAGAATTATTCTCTTCTCTTACCTGTAATAAATCCAGAAGATGATAGTTCAGCTTAGTGTGCCCTAAGGTTATGACACATCCATGTAGCTCATGTGTCACGTTATCTCCATTTTCTCATTTTTTGGCCTGCAATTTTCCCCCCACACCCCCTTCACTTCAGCCCATTGTCAATGGAAGAGTTCTTTTAATTTATTCATGTAATTAATATCTCTCTAATAGTGAGTTATTTCTGCATTAAATTATATTGACTTGGAACAAAGAGTTGTCAGAATGTAACCATTATGTCATGTCTCATGTGCATAGAAGATATCTCTGAATCGTTCTGTTTGATTTGTTTCGTTCAGGCGTTATCTAGCACTGAGTCACAGTATGGGGGTGATGAACATGGATGTCTGTGAAAAGGTGATAACAACACAAAAAACTGATTACTCTTAAAGTTTGATAACAAGACTGTTATTGTTTTTGAAACTACTTTCATTGGTGAATGTACATATTTGATATTGGCCACACCCATGCCGTGTCTGGAATGCATCAGTCTTGCTAAAATACATAAAGTTCTGTTGAAAAACTGTAATTTGCCCTGCAGTTGCTAAGTAGGGACGTACGTCATGTTAGCCAAACTCAAATTCAACTGAATAGTCATTAGAAGGGCTGGACTGAATAGCCTTCAGTGAATGGGATTAGTAGGTGTCTATTCAAGTCAGTTTGGGGTTGGCTTACACATATTCAGTTTGTACCACTAATTCATGTCAGGAAAAGGGAATGTCAATGGCTGAGTAAAAGTTTTAAAAGTTGAATTTGTTCCATCAGGTCCTCCTCGCATCATCAGCTCTTAGACACAACAAGGTGCAATGTCAGTGTTGCAAAGGCAAAATGTCCATCTGAAGTATGAGAATGTGGTGTCATTGAAAATCTACCTGAGAATCTGACTCTAAGTTGTGCTTGAGTTCCTCTTTTTGATGTAGGTCTGGGTGGCTGCACCCGCTTCTGTTTTTGAAATGTCCTTTAAACGCCTAAACTGATAAACATCATGAAGCAGAACCTTCCTGTGAAAGAAAAAGAAGTGGTCAAAAACGATTAGCCTAATCAATCAGCAATTTGTTCATGCGTGTGCCAATTACTTTGCAGGTGTACCCCCAAGTGACCTTTGATGCCATTTTTTTCCCTCTGATTAAATAGGGGCCAGTAAGGATGTGGATGCATATCACTCTTTAATAGCCAGTCACCAAAATGAACTACTTGCTGAATTTTACAGAGAATCGTGTAGCAAGATTGCCGCAATGTAGGTCTAGCTGCTTGAGACTACCACTTAAGGAGGCTCTGAACCTAAAGGTTGATTATGTCATCCGGGAACCATGGTGTTTAGAGGATAAGTTTCATGGCTAGGATTTCTTAGAGTTAGATGGAGTGGGGGTTTGACTGAACACAGGCCTGACTGCCTGTGTTCAGTCAACTTTCAAAATTCTTACCCCTGTGTCTTCTAACCTCTACTACAATTTTCCAAACTTTTAATTTTCACTCTGGTTAGATACATCTTAAGAGTAGAAATGAGTCATGTCAGGACAACTCCTTCATTCGTGTGGTGTGCTCTCTGTTACATCCAACCAATGTGTTAGAAAGATCATTTCCCCTCGAGTCTCAAAAGGTCGGGTCATGCATTTTCCCGGTAATCCTCTCAGCTCTGTCTCTGAAGAGAATGGTCTTCATGTCTTGCCATAAATTCAAGAAAAAAACAAGGGTTGGTGGGTGGGCAGAATGTCTCATTCAGCAGTGGCAATGTGGTGATGGGGTGAGAAATTACCCTGTTCTTCTGTTCATTTCACATATGTCTATTAACATACTCAGGTGTGGAACATGATTTATTTTGATTGTATGTGCTCCAGTAATTCTGTGCCTTGCTTGAAAATTGCAGAGAAATTGCCCAAACATATCTGTCAGTAATCAAAGTTTTTCATATCCAGAAATCTGATTATTTTGATACAGTCTGTCTCTAATGACGAAGAGGGAGGTTTATCGATAAACCTCGAGGAAATTGCGTTTTTAAAGTAATTTGTGGCATTGAGCGAATCAGTGGGCCCTGTGTATCGAATGTTCTCTGATCATGGTAGTATTCAAAGTGGGAAGGTGGGGGGGAGGGGTCAGACATGCCACATTTAAAGTCTTGAAATATTTCTCAATATTCCTTCTATCTTGACATTCAAGAGAAATATTCTTTCGATAATGTTGACTTATTATTTGAAGAATTCCAAAGGTAGCAAATGGACAAAAACCCCCACAAATTCACCTCATAAAAGTTGAAATCATGTATTTGGTAATGAGTTACTTGAATCTACTTGCTGTAGTGAATCTACTTGCTGTAGTGGTATTTCTCATCAGTGTTTCTACTTTATTCTGAGGGTAGCTTAGTGGCCGCTGCGACAGCGGAGGAGAAGAGAAGTGGGCAACAGGAGGGTTGGGATTAGAGAAAAGCATCGAAGTATAGAAATCCATACATCATTAGTGGGTACAGGAGAAGGGATCGGTAATTTATGTTTCCGTGCGCTAACTTTTGCGCATCTTTTTTTCTCAGTCAGTTCTGTATGAAGGGTTTGATGTATTGATCATGTGGGACTGTGCAATGACAACCCCAAATGGTTGCTTTAAATCGGAGATTTCATTTTAATGAGGGGTATGTTCGCTATAAACATCGCCAAATGTAACGCAGATGGACATAAAAATGTGAGATTTGATGACATCCTGTGGAACATGAAACCAATCTACATCTACATCTGACTATCTAATCAGAATCCTCTATGACCTACTTTGAATATTTCTTCCGCCATGACAGACGTAGAACAGGCGGTGGCGCTCATCCGGCAAGCGAGTAAAACAATTAATGACGAATCCTTCACTGGCGCCGAAAATTGTCACGCATTGACCATTTTGATGAACATTTTCACTTTTTCTTGAATCTTCCTTGTTTGATGCATTCTTTGCTTCGGGGGTGTTATGACTTAATTCCAAACAAATTGCGGTGGATTGGAAGGGAAATGGGAGGTGGATTTCTCATCATCAATAATTAGAATCCATAAAAAAGGTACACCTCGCATTCTAACTTGATATCACCATTTCTGCCTACGTGGAAGTTGCATGAACTTTAAAAAAAGATGGCTTCTTCTCTGTCGGTGTTTGGTATAGTACAGCTTATGAAATACTACCATATCCTCTTCCCCCCCTTCTTTCATCACCATGTCAACAGATGGCTAAAAAGTTTAGTATTTTTTGTTTGTATGAGAAAAACCATATGAGAAACACGATTGGGAGTCGTTGTGTGTTAGAAAAGAAACTTGTTGGAGAAGTTTGACGAAGTTTGACATAATGACTTCAGTCTCTAGAATTAAAGGGTGATTCCACTGACAAGTGAAAAGGGTTCTCATATGGAAGAGAATAATTCCAATGCAAGCTTTTCAAATCTGATGCCTCATCTTGGTCCTATTAACTCAAGATATTGTTGTTTGAAGAATTAATTTTCCTGGTCAAAAAAGATTTTCAGGTAAATTGTCTCAAGGTTGTAAAAAAAATGTCATGTAATAGCAAGAAGTTATTGCAAGGAGTCTTTGTTGTTCTTTGAAACTGAAGTAATTATTTATTCTTGAAATTTAACACCAGTGCAAATTTAGTTTTGGTATATTGTAGATTTAACTTAAAATATAGTAGACAATGAGGTCACATCCTTTAAACTATCGTCATGTTTCTTTCAAGACAGTCAAGACTACGAAAAATACAAAGGATACTAAAGCC
>VJOZ01078165.1:455-13951 GCA_009801055.1 Stichopus horrens | reverse complement strand
TAGTAATGTTAGACTCCCCAACCCTTTCTAACAGGACTGATAGCCAGGTGGTTGCGGTTTGCAACCACATTTCTAGTTTTTTTTGCATCTCGTGTGTATAGGACTAGAAGACTGAGGGTCTCTCATACATGACACAGCAGTATTTAATTACACTGTGTTGTAGAATTTTTGATACATGGTATGCTGCAAATCCATTTCAAGGATTGCGTGTCAGTCGATCACCGTCAGTGAGGGGATGCAAGATTGAAGAGAGTTTGGATGTCCTTGATTCTTTTACTAAGTGAAACAGATTTAGGCTAAACAATGTGATTTTGGTTTCTGTGCACATCACATGCTAGCATCAGATCTTATTCACCTGCCTTCTCCCAATAATTGCACTCTCAAAATAGGGATAGAGATTGATTTTGTATGAGTACTCTTTCTTCAAAATTGGTTTTGCTTGTCATTGCCATTAGAAAAGAGTAACATTTGAACTCACTGTCTCGCACTGAGAGTAATTTTACCATCGGTGATGGAAACACATCACAGAAGAAGGGCATTGTTTTCTCCCTAAAGAAGTATAAAATTGCTCTCTTGTTCCTTTGATGTGTTGCAGTGGTGGGCATACAAGCTATAACAGATTATAAACTCTAAGAGAATGCTGCAGAATGAAGAAAAAGTATATATAATGTAGAATAGGACTGAGAAAAAAAAAAAACCCTGGAAAAGATACAACAGCGAAAGAGGTGAATGCACTAAGGGAGTTGATTTACAATTGGCAATCAAANNCAATCAAATTTGGTCTTGGGGATCGTGAAACAGAAAAGAGGCATTAAATTGAGACCCCCAGTTTGGTTTTACTTTTGATTTACAATTTAGTTCCTACAATATTATTTCCTTCAGTTCTGATCACATTTATGTACTCACAGCTGTTGGCACAGCTGTTCCAATTTTGAAATCTTTGTATGTTTGATGACATTCAACACTGGCATCATTTGGGCTGGTTTTAATCCTCTATTTTTATCCCAAAATGGCTTTATTTTTGGAAAAAGGAAGTTTAGGCAGGTGCAAATTTTGTGATAATTGAAAGTTCATTTTCAGAAACTGATAGATGAAGATTGCTTTCAGATGTCACGGGTTGTCCAAGTCGAGTATTAAACAGCTTCCGTTCAAAGAACACCTATGGGTATGGAGTGCTTGGCAATAAGTGTGTGATGCCATTGTTTGTCTTCAAGGCAGTACAGTATAATATGACCGACATGTAATGAATCAAAATGAAACATTTTTGTATTAATAATTTCTGTGCAGATAAAGCACAGTACCCTTCATAGTGAAATCTGTGTAAATTATGAAAATAATTCATTTACCTGTAAAGCAATAAAAACCATGATGAACACTATTCTACAGTATAGACTGGCATACAAAGAAGTTAGAAATCTGGTACTGTACAGGTCTGCAATATACTGTGTACACTCATTTTTGTTGTCTTCCAATCAACTTTACCACATCTCAAGGGGTAACAACTTCAACATGATGGTCTAATTACAAGAAACTTTGTAGTTCTAGTGGTAAAAAAACATGTGTGCAAGTGAACATGTAGTTTATGTACTGTAAGGGGTGTAGAGGTTACGATATCTTATGTACACTTTACAAAAGTTGTAACGTTGTTAGTCCCTGCATAAATTCATATTTTTGTGAATGATACAAAGAGGTCTATAACTGCCTCTTTTCTGTTGAATGAAGAATGATGTGAAATATGTAGGAATCTGCTTTTAACAAGCAGTTAGCTGCCTCAAAATCTGGAATAGTCTGCCTGTGGCATAAAATGCTGAAAAGAGTTTAAAAGTTTGTATCACCAATGTTATACAGGTCTCATAATTTTTAGCGGTGCCATTTTCCTTCTATGCATTTTCTTTCTCAAATCGTTATTCAATTTCTCTTTTTCTCTTCTGTAAAACAGCTAGCGTAGATGAGCATTTTTTCCTTCCTGCGATGTCTTGTTTGCACAGTAGTAAACTACTTGCAACTTACTGTAGTTTAGATATTTGTTGAACGGTTGAAAGCCAGAAACTGATGCAGCACTGTATGTGAAACATTTTGAACTATTTATGCACTGATTTAATTAACATTCATGGCAATTACCGTAATAGCACACTGAGCGTGTGATACGAACAATCCTTACAAACATACAGTTCAGCACACTGTGTAATTGCATGTGCTGTAGATTTTTTGTTTATTGAATCTCCACAAATGATTATCCACCTGTTTGTCTCCGGTTTGTCATCACTGGCAGTCCATTGTTTGCTTACAATTCAAAGGTAATGTCCGATATCAAACAAAGGTTAATATTAATATTTGACTTATGATGTGCCAAACCCACCAAAGTGCCCATGGTGCTGTTATACAAAAATAGAAGCCTAGAAAAGCCCAAACTCACTGTTTGCTGATTGCAATGATCAAAGTGTGTACCGTGCCCTTGTATATGATTTGGTGATTATTTCTGGAAGAAAAAGATGATGGAACCGGATTATTTTTGACATACAGGTAGTTCAAGAACTTTGTAGTTGGTAGTTTTGGATGGACAGGAGTGAGGGAAGACAGGCTCGGTGTCATCTCCCACAAGCAAATTAATATCTGAAGAACAAGGCATGAGTGACTCAGTTCATTCTTGAAATGTTCCACTTCTCCTGTTAGTTCTTTGAGAGCTCTATTTCCCACTCACTTTACCTCCCTTTTGGAATTACCGCATGACCACCTTTAGCAACTCTACATCGATCACATTACAGTAAGTCCCTATTGGTATACTTCTCAGATGCATCGCATACAGTATGAGGCATTCATCTTGGGTTGGTCAAAATTAACTGCTTACATTACCCCTCCTTCCCCCCCCTCCTTCAAAGAACAGATTGAAAAACAAAATTTTATCTCAGGTCTTTTCACAGACTGTTCTTAACAGCATTTTGAACACTTTTTGTCTTGCCTCTGTCATGCTTTATAACTGCTATTTGGTTTCTTGTTGAGATGCTGGATTTTTTGTGTCTGCAATACCGATCAACAAGTGCAATAAGTGCGAAGTTTCTTTTCACATACGCCGATGCTTTTACTCATCCTACATTCCCATATGTGATTCTGGCATCAGTGACAGTTACGCACTTGTCATTAAGTCTCACATTCTGTTTATTTTTTGGCTCTTGTCTTTGTAGCATCACCATGCCAACAATCAGTATGCACAAATCATCGACTCCATGGACCAGTCTATAGACCCCTGCGAAGACTTTTACGGGTATGCCTGCGGAGGATGGAGGAGCACGCAAGAGATACCTACGGGCCACTCCAAGTGGAATACCTTCAACATAGTGGAAATGGAGAACAAAGCAGCGATGAAAGAGGTAACCCCTTCGAGATTTATGAAATACTGGGAGAATCTCTCACATTGCAATACCAGTGGCAGCCCATATCATGTGTCCACAGTGTAGATCGATATCCCTATCTGTAATAATTATGGTGTTGAAGAGTACTGTAGGTGCTTTGGGATTAATCTTTTTCAGTTTTGGGACCTAACACTCTAAATGTCATTTATATTTTTGAGTAGGTCTTAAACAGTTATTGAAACTCTTTGCCGAAGGTACTGTACATGAATCAAGGAACCACAAGGGTGGAGAAGTGGCATCGTCAAGCCCTCTGGAAATACCTCTGTAGCTCTCAAATATGCTGATAATACCGAAAAAGGGGATTATACAGTATATCATATTCACTGGTGTAAGCTATCTGGTCACATGCATTTCAGTCAAAGAAGAAAAAGATGTAATTCCATGACAGTTTGTATGTAGATTTATCTCTTTTTGTGCTTTAAGTCGCCCACTCAATGTAAATGAAAGATGGATGTTAACTTGGGAAAATATTTCTACATGAAAACTACTTTCTTCTTCCCTATACAAGGCTTGAAAAATTTCATCTAAACTGGAAAAAAGGATCATAAAATAAAAACTGCTAGATTAATCTTTTACGCACCTTGCTCTGTTGGCTGTTACCTTTCTGGGTTTTTGAAGATGTCCGTTTCAGTTTATATAGGATGAAATATGTCTTGATTAATTATTGCACTGTGGACTGTGGGTGATGTGTGGTTATGTGGGTGTAATGTTATGTTGTGCAATTTATTGATCTTTGGATGCCCTGATAATCAGAGTGCCCTCAGGAACTTGGGTCTTGCACAAGTCTACAAGCTCTGTAGCGAGATATAAATAACCAAGCACTGTAGCAAGATATTGATAAGTACTGTAACCGATGATACTTATTGTGACCTGCTGAGGCTCTCTGAACCTTCCATTAATTCAAAAGATCACACAATAATTGCTCACCATGTTACCATGTTCCAAGTCCATCATGTTTCAGATAGCTACACATGGTGTTTAAATCATGTTCCAGCTTAAACTCCATACCATGTTCAAACTAACCCCACATTCGCGGTCAGTCGAAACATTGCAGGAGATCACAGTTATTGTTGACATTACCCAAAATCGAAGCCGTTCCACCATTGTCAATACATGACATTACTAACTCCTATTTGATACCCATATAACAGCACATTAATTTGTCCTGAATTTATATGGGAGGGTATATGACTTTTTCTGAAAAAAAAATGTTTCAGCTAACCCTGCCTTCCTCCAAATAACACACAAGTTTTCATGTTGCTTTAGTCTCGGTTGATGTAGAAAAATGTTGGTCTCCAAAAACTTGCATTAGTTGCAGTTTGTCCTTTTGGCCTGTGTTTTTTATCATGAATCCAGTTCAGGTTACTTGAATGACAGAGTCACTGCGGACCATCTTCATCGCTTTTTTGTAGGGCAGGTAGAGAGGATAAAGATTTCACACTATTGTGCTACTATGTACTATTGGAAGATGATTTATCCTCTGTTACATCTCTTCCATCTGTTTACATAACCCATCAGTTCAGTTCTGTTCACTACCGTAGCTCACTTTCTTGTGTCAACACGCAAGCATCGTACCTTTCACTTCTGCCGCTGATGACGACAGGTACCCATCAGTCCATATGGGGCACTTCTCAGGTAGTAACATGTACAGTATGAGACCTGAAAGTGTCTTTCTTCATCCCCATCACTCAGTTTTGGTTTGTTACCCTACAGACCTCTTTAAGCAATTTCTGCTGATAAATGGTATCACTTATCAGCAGTCTCAAGTCCAGATGTGTTCATTTATCATTTTTCATCTCTGATTTGAACATATAATGCTGATTCTGATTAGCCTTGTCTTCATCCACATATCTTTCTCGCCGATAACGATCGTAATGGTATCGCATTTGTTTACTGTTTTTTTTTTTCAGAGGTGATTTATCACGACATGTTGCAGTAGTTCGCTGATAGCGGTACTTATCTCTTGTTTGTGCTCTCCTCCTTCCATAATAATAAGGAAAGAAATGCTGATTGAATTGGATGATTTAATTCGTGATTGGTTGATGCGACATCAAGTGATAACCGACATTGAGCATTACCGCAGTGCTTGTCACAACATTGTATTATCGTAATGATAACGTCTTTGCTTTGCCTTCACTTTGAAAACAGAGAGAACATGTGCAATTGTACTTTATTGTAACATGTTCATCAGTTGCTTATCTGTTTGCCACACGCAAACATCTGCTGAAACACTTCATCCGTTCAAATGCCACTTTCAACACAAAGACATCCCATTTTGTTTGGACATCATCGGTCATTTTGGGTACAGTAGTAGGACTGATCTCTAGCAGGGCGCTTATGTCCAGTCAAAGTCATGAAATGTATTAAATTACAGAAATCATGGAAATGTCGTAAAATTTAAAACATATAGCTGTTTTTTTTCCCAACTTGAAAATGCTCTTATTCACGGTCTTTGCCCTACACTGTTCATCAAAGTCGGTCATGAAATGGGTTTGTAAAGGTCATGAAATACTGCACAACAGTCATGGGAGAGTTGTGAATTTTTTCCCCTTACGATACGAGCACTCTGCCTATATGTACCGTACAGTATGCTGCCCTCTTTTACAGTAGGCTGACCTCTTTCAGTCCAGCCCTCTCTTCCTAAATTCCACCAATCACAGTGCCAGCTGTTTACGATGCATTTACTAAAGCCGTTGGATTTGATTTTGTCAAACTTTTTTGTTTTCGCCTTTCTATACTTTGTAGACTTAGCTCATCCTGTTTTGAGGTAAACCAGAATACCAAACATTAAAGCTTGATTTGCTTGATCCATGCCAGCTTTAGTGAGACTGGTAGATCTCTTGCAACTGATGTGGAAATGATTGATATTTTATTGAGAAAGGAAACAAACATCATCATAATCTGTCATGATATTACAGTGTGAAAAGAATGTGTGTTAAGAACACATAAGAACCATCCCATATGTTTATCACGTGGGGTCACATGAATTATGTTATAGTGGGCTTGCCCATGAGCCGGTAACCTAGGATACCAAAACAATGCTCCGTTTTGTGAATAATTTTTCAGTTTAGTCGTAAAGAGGACGTTTGTCGGCTATGAAATTTGCTCTGACAGTCTTGTATTTATGAACATTGTCTTATCTGCAGTGAAAAGTATCTTGGTTGAGACATTTCCGAAGAGCAATGCACTATGTACATGCATGATGCGTAGTACAATGAAGGCTTTGCATGTTTTTACACTCAATGCATTAATGTTAACACACCTCACTGTATACGTGAGAATAGACCCTAAGTTGCTGATATCAATGGCTTCTAACATGTGCAGAAGATGGTCGAAACCTGCATACTCAATTTCAGCTATTTTATGTACGAAGTGATGGCTAAAAGAAATAGTGATCATGCTGGTAGAATTTTAACAAGTTTATAAACACTCTATGGGGGCATGTAGAACTTTGATGATGTCACGACCAGTGTTCACCCTTCGACACAGGATTGCGTGAATCCTACATTTGTCTCTTGAATCCTGCACAAAGATGAATCTTATGTGAGGAAATCCCACACACTTTTCACAGCTGAGGTTGTAGTTGCAATTTTAAAAATACAAATAAACAAGTAAATAAAATCTCTACTAAAAGACAACTTCCTCCTTAATTTTGAAAATTCCTCGCAAAACTTTTTTAGGGAGAGATTTCCCCCCCTAGGTTTAATTCCTTGGCATGAACACTGAATCACAAATTTATGCAGCTGTCCTTTAGAAAGTCGGAAGCTCCTTACGGGGTATGCTTAAGCCCAATGGGAAATCTGCAATAAAGAGTTAAAAAAAATTGTATATTTATCTCACTCTCATGTACTAATGCAGTAACTATTAATGTACACAAGTTTACTGCTGAACATCACATATATCAGAAATGGTGCAGTCAATTGACACACTGTACTTTATTCTACTCTAACTGTACATTAACTTGAACAATATGTTTACATATACTGTACCCCTATCTGCAAATAAATGGAACATTTTAATTTCACACCAGGTGTGGTGTGAAAGAAAAAATATGAAGAATTTTGTAATACATATTTACCGTGCACTACACCCATGTATCTGTATACGGTCCTACTATCATAGAGTTGAGTTCCATTACTGTAATTGTCCTGTTTAGGATTAACAGGATGCTATCAATTCCCCCCCCCCCCNNCCGTAGATGTTGGAGAACGAGGACGTCTCTTACAAAGGACAGGAGAGTTCAGCGTTTCGTAAAACTAAAGACTACTACAAGGCATGCATGGACCTAGACAGAATTGAACTGCTCGGGGCATCACCACTGAAGGAGGTCAGTTTTGATGTGAAAGGTCACTCAGTCACATGACCTCATATATATGTGAAGTAGAAAGATAAGGAAGAGAGTGTGTCATGTGGAGGAGGCAGGTAGATGGAGTGTAGATGCAGATTTTAAGACATTAACTAGGAATCAAGGATCTAGGTGGAAAGGTAGATAGCAATGGACAGTTGTTCAGGAAGGCAGGTAAGTACCATTAGCTAGTTAGATGTATTTAAATTAACTTAACTGCTGATGTGAGTTAAATATTTGTCTTTGTAGGTAATGAGAAATAGTGCCAGTCACATTGTAAATGCAAATTTCAAGCTTGCCAACATTACATGATCACTCACGTTGTGACAGTGAACCTTCCTTGCCAGGATGTGCTGGAAGGGGGGGGGGAAGAGGTAATAGTTTCAAATCTTGTGAGAGTAAATTTTGTACTTTGAATACTTTATTTTATTGAACAAATCATCTACTGTAATTATGAAACGAATCATCAAGAATTTTAGCTATTGCATTCCCTTCGTTGTGGATTCCTTTGTAGTAGTTTTGTTGTATAGCCATTGCATTGATTTTGACTGAAAATGTTGGCGAATGTTTCAACACACCAAGATAATTTTTGTTTTTTTTCCAGTTCTGGATGTCCTATTTCAAAGGCAATTGCCAAACACTTCAAACTTAAAGACTCCAATTTAATTATTTGTTACAAGTAAATAGAACAAAAGGAGCAGCCAAAGTTGAGTCTATTCATGTCATCTTTTTACACAGGTGATGCTGAAATTCGGCGGCTGGCCGTTGTTCGGTGAAGACATTTCTGTTGGCGGATGGAATCAGTCCTCTTACAATCTGACCCTCCTCCTTGCTGCTGCTAACAAGATATCCGTGTCACCCTTCCTCAGCATGTGGGTGGGAACCGATGACCGTAACTCTTCCCAAAACATCGTTCAGGTAAATCGATCTTCTGGTGTCACCGAGTTTAGATCAGAGTGAATTCATGTTACTTGGCATTCTCCAATAACGGAGTTTGGTTGTTCTCCCATTTCTATCGTTGTCTCTTTATACTCGTGTATGCTCTTTCTTCTTTTGCAATTCCAACTGTTGCGTTCATTAGTGTTCGCTCAAACATTCTATAAGGATTATGCTAATTAGTGTAGCTGTATAGAAATACCTCTTAATGTTATCAATCTGCAATGTACCCATTTCACTGAACACTGAAGAGATAAGTTTTCCAAGATGATGGTATAATTTGTCGTGAATTAGCACTTAGAATTTTAGAAGCAATTACAATGTTAAAAATACCTTTAAATGTCACTTACCTTCAGTGTTACTCATCTCACTGAATTTCGAGTAGAATTTTTTTCCAACAATGGTTTTTGTATTAATTGAAGTGATGTACAGTTATTGGTATAGCTAGAAATGTCTCTTATTGTGGCCAATCTTGTGTGTGCCTTATCTCTCTGAACATTGAAATGAACTGGTTTCCCAGGATTTTATTAATTTGATTAATTTTCTCTTTAAATTTGTGGTTTTCATTGATGTCCTAGTTTGAGCAGTCAGGCCTTGGCTTACAATACCCTGAGATGTATGAAAGTCCATCAATGGTGAGTTGTTTCTCTAAGACAGTTGTTCTTTTCATTTGCTTTTCTCTGCCTCTTATATTTCCTCTCTGTGTATTCTTAAGTTTGGCTACGTTTCCTATAGTGGAATAAGCAACTTTTTCCCTTAGGATGAAAATCTGTTCATGCGAAGTCAACCAAAGTCTGTTCATGCAAAGTCAACCATTGTAAACTGACAAGTTGACCAACGGACAGATCAATTCATCAGGATTCACATCGCAGACATAAACTACCCCCTGCTCACTCGTATGCATTGTTAGACAAGACTCAATAAACCCGGAACGAGTGGTAAATATAGTCACACGTGAATACCCACCCCATTAACTTGTGGGGAATTTGTCTGAGTATCCCATTTGAATATGATAGTAATATTGTTTGAATGATGTAACTTGTAGTTAATCCACCAGCCATAACCTTTGCCATTTGAAGTAGAAGGTCTCACAAGCTATGATTGGAATAAAGTTAAGTATTCTCTAGGGAAACGGAATCCGTGGTGCTGAGATATGATGTTGGCATTTGACTTGGGGGGTCTTTGTTTAAATAAACTTTTGACAAAACCGATAAATTTTTAGTAAACATTTCAACTAGAGATGTCAGCTTCAAGTTACCCGCTAGATGATAGTCTCGTGGCGCAAAGAGGACATCCTGTATTCAAGGCCATGTCACAACAGAAAGTTTTGTAAAGGGTTTCAAAATAAAACAGTTTGTTTGAAATTGAAGGTTGGTATATTTTGAAAAGGAATTGATGTATTAATGTTTAAAAAGTTACACACAAGGAATGATAAACTTGTTTAAAATGGANNTCGAGGCTGCTCGACCTTTCTTGCTATTTTCATCAAAATATAGAGAAATGTGAAATTTATTGTTGCATACCCGAGGGATGTCTCACTTTTGAACTTTACACTCTTGAACTGTCAGGTCCTTCGACCTCTGGGAAAGTTGACTACCTATGTGTCTTTTATCTAAAGGTGTACGTGTAAGCATTCGCATTTGAGATAAATACAATCTAGATATTGTCTCAGTCCTTGGTGACAATGCAAACATTGCTTTAAAGCTGACAAATGTTCCCATGTTCTCCTTCAATTTACAAAACAAAATGTGCATAAATCTGTGTTTGTTTTGATTAAGAGAGGAACTTTGTCCTTGAAATATTTGGAATGTCTTCCATGCTTCCATGTCACCCCCATTTTCAAGTAGCAACCTCTCAAAGTCATGAAGCATAACATCAGCACACCTGCCAACAGGAATCTATTATTTGGACAGGAGAGGAATGTATATTTTGAAGGGTAAATGAGGTAAAAGTTTTGCTTACGAGGGAGACCATGCAAAAGAGGGAATTGGGAGGAAAATAAGGATTATTAACAGTTTTTGCCAGTCCATGTTGGAGTTGGTTCGCAGTCGACCCATTTTGATTAGCAGATGTTAAACAAACATTGCAGTGTGGATAAGGTAGAAAACTTACTCAACTCACTCAGGTATGTCCCATAGGCAAAGTTGTCACTTCAACTTCAAACAGCTTGAGAAATAGTAAAAATTCTTAATGTAGGACCAGGGAAAATTGCAACTGGGCTTTCATAGATCGCAATTGCAATGTGACGCCAGTTATTCCCCCCTCCTTCCAGGCACTCACTTCCTGGCATGCACGTGTGCCTTACCATTGTTGATTTCCTGTAGTCATCTGACTGTTGAACAAAATTTCTGAACATAAAAGACCACAAATTAGGGTTTTTATATCTTAGATCTTAGCATATCTGGAACATGGTCCTTGTAAAGTTGTGACGATTCAGAGATGTGGAAGGCTAAAGAGATCTTTTTTGGTTACTGATACAGTTGCTGGGATTAGTCCGTTGAAAGATGAAAATGAAACAGGGAAATTTAATAGATAGTAAACATGAGTAAGTGACAAGCGTAAGTAGCACAAGGTGTAAAAGTTGGCATATAATTTAGGTTTGTTGAGGATTTAGCCTCCATGTAGGGTAATAAAGGTGGAGCAGAACTGACCTGCAATATACAGTATCACTGTTGAGGGCCTTAAATGCAGGATATGTTTCATTCAAAAGGAAAGTCACCCATGTGAATTGTCTGCATAATTTAAAATACCCACACTGTTACAAAATTAATGACAGCAATGCCCTTTTTTGAAAGTCTTGAGTAACAACCAAATATTTGTGGAAGGGATCTTGTTAAAAATATGTTGACGGGAGGTATCTGCAGGAGTTGTAAAGGGTAACAAGAATTGCTGGTTTGGTGAACAACTTGCCTCCTCAGAGGTGCAACGGTGGTGTAAGAAAAATGTAAAATCAACTCTCTAAATGTCACTGTCACGTCCTTAGGGGACATTAAAAGACTCAATAAACAATAATCACCCACCTGGGAGACCATTTGCATAATGTTAACAATTTGCGCTTTTTTTAAAGGCTGTAGTGCCAATCTCATCGAGTATTATTGTTTACTGCAAGGGATCTGGTGAACATTTGAAGGATGTTTTAGCCCCTCTGCCTTCCACAAACAGTTTGACAGCAGTTAAGTTAGCTATACTGCTGTTCACAGTTTTTCAACTTAGTTTCTGTATATTTTGTGTGACCCTTCGAATGATACAAACATGCAAGGGTATAAAATTTGCTGAAGTTGTTGGTCACAATAGCTCTTGTAACACAAACATTTATGGATAGTAGGCATCATACCCTCCTTTCTTTCCAGTATATATAAAAATGTTACAAACTGTATGTATTTTTTAATAATGTTGTCAAATTTCTTTGACTTTGAATTTCCTTTTTGTCTCATCTTACTCTTCTCATGCTTGTCCAGCCTCTGCTGTGGATGATGACTTTTATGTGAAGCTCAAAATTTGAGTGTGATCAAAATCGTCCTTATTGTCCCTTCTGCTTGCATACATACTGCATGAGAACAATATTATGTTTCATATGTATCATGCATAATTTTTATGAGGAAGAGAATTGTCATTAACCGTGGTGGTGGGGCTTTCAGAAATCTATCAAATACAGGAAAATGTCATGCACAGTAGCTTGAGGGTAGATTGCATTCATTATCATTGTGTACATTAGCTGTGCTGTTTGCTCACTGATGTACAGTAGCTGGGACTGAAATGTTTCACACTTGCAGCTATTTGTTCTTCTTGCCATTCAACTATAAACTTCCACTGCAGGTTCATGGATGAAACAGGGTAAGAAACTCTTGCTTGTGAGTTTTTGTGTATGGTACAGTATGTGCCAGGTTCTGCTCAATGCATCTTCATCTTGGTATAGATCAACATGTTTATGGTATTGTATCATGTTGATTCCATGGTGTATGCCACCAGTTGCACTTGTGTTGTCATGATGTATATGCTGCAGTTACATTGTAATCCCAGAGGGATTATTTGGAATCAGTCATTTAGCTGGGAGACTCGTCGGTCAGTGTATCCTCCTTGACTTTGAAGTAACATATACAGCTGCTGCATATATAAGCCATTACTGTAGTTTTAGTGGGTTTTTAGTGGGTTTGCTGAACCTGCTGGAATTTGTTGGGAACATTAATGATGATTGGATAAAACAAAACACTAGATCTAGAATCTCCATTTGCATTACAAAATAACAGACACACAAAAAACCAGAATCATCATAAGTTATTAGAAACTTCTTTGGGTAGGTCCTGATTGGAATGAACTAAGTTAACTTCACTACATTGGAGGTTTAACGAGTGTTATTTACTCCTTCATGTATCATTTACCGTATACATGCATGTGAACTTGGGTGTATTCACAGCGGCTCAGTGCAGGTGGAGGGAAGCACTATTTTGGTGTTTTTATAGTATTGCAACTTTTAATGAAGATATTCTTGCATCAATAAATAGGTTGGTTTTAATTATGAAAGTTGAAACTTTTATAGTGAAGATAGTGGTCAATTTGGTATTATTTCAGGAGATTGTGAGGTCAGAAGTAACCATGCCTTTACATCAGTGTCGTGCTAATGCCTATGACATCTGTAAAATCATTGGAGTAATGGTATTTAATATGTGTGATTTGTTACAAGTTAGTCAGGATTTTAATGGATTTCCTTCATAGCACAAGGCTTATGAACAGCTGACATGTTCGGACAATTTATTCAATGAAGTCAGTTACAAGTGGGTCATGAAGAAACATACTGTATGAAGAGC
>VJOZ01078152.1:0-14224 GCA_009801055.1 Stichopus horrens | reverse complement strand
AGACAATCTTGGACAAAGTTGTTGCAACACTGTGCCGTATGTCGCAATTATAATACTAAGTTTTAGTTGAGGGGAGAACATGCAACCCCGCGGCCCTTCCCAACGTTGCGCTTTAGGAGTGAATGTACACTTTGAACAAGTAAGCCTATAGAGAACATTGAAACCACAAGGTATTTGTCCAACACTGTAGGTCCTCCTTGCCATAAAGTCATACTCAACCCTGAGGAGCTGGTGAGCAGATGGAAGTGTAGATATTGTGTTGAGACAGGTATGAAGTGAGGAGTGAAGTACATTTGAAATGTTCAGGCATGATGTACAAGCAAAGCACTTTAAAGGGAAACAAAATTAACCGCAAGCACAATAACTATGCTAGAGTACATCGGAGAAAGGGTGGGAGCGCATGGCTTGGTTTTACAAGCCTAGGCACACTGACTAGCAAACCTTTAAATACTATCCAAAGAAGCTTCCAACCTGAAACACCAGTAAACAGTGGAAAGAGGTGTTCTTATGAAAATGGAACCTCACTCCAGTGCAGAGTAGGACACTTTCATAAAAAAGACATTACTATGAAGCTTTACCAGCCATTTATAGAGTCCAGTTGTAAGAAGTCCAGTATTTGATGAAACAATTAAGTGAGGACACCTTACTACTGTAAGGGTTTATCAAAGGTATCTCAATTACTTTGTTGCTTTGAATTTATCATTAAATGGGCCTCCTAGCTCTTGCAACATTTAAAACAATCAACTTTTTTTAAAAGAATGGAACTGTGCTTCTGAAACAGGATCACTGTAAGCCACTGATTTGTCGATCAAGCACTTGCACTTTACATTTCCTTATTATTATTATTTTTGTGTTCTTGCACAAATTTTATTCAATGTGTTGGCATTTCTTCCATGATGACATCACCCATTTTCCCCTCCCTGATGATACCAGTCTCTACCTTACTTTACCGGTGTAGACCGAACCTCTCGCCAAATGGCAGTAGCTAAGGCTGCCCGTCAAAGAATTACGAGTGCGATACAAATAAAATTAATGAGGTGAGCTTTATAACAAGAATGTGATGGATGCAACAAATCTATGGCTATTATCACTTCAATACATATACACGATCATCAGGGGAACCAGTCCCTTAACACACAAAACATACATACTGTCACACTGCATCACAAAAAATCCAAGTTCACCAGTGCGGTACAAAAAATCTTCCTCCATTAAAACTTCACATTGCATTTATGTAAACATTTCACAACCTAATCCTATGGGCAAGCTTGCAAGACTTACGCTGGCAACAGCACAAAGGGCGATGCCATCAATTCGTGCGATGAGATAAAGTGGAACATTTCGCCAGGTCTACTATTGCGTGAAGTGTATCAATTATTTGGGAAACTGATCGTAAATTTGGTTACGAAAGACCCTCGAGGTGTCGAGCTGATTTTCGTGATGTGATTGGAATCCATCGATATGAAAAAGCAAGAATTTTCCAAAGGTCGTTGGTAGAGACAATTGGCTTCTAGGTGGTTCAAAATGTTTGCCACGCGGAGGAGATTTCATTATGACTTAAAGGGTTTCTAAATCGAGTGAAGAACAGAACATTCTAAGCTCATTATGTTAAGTAATACAGTATGCTACTTTTGGAAGCAACATTCAACACCAGAAATGTTACCATTGTTGACAACAAGCTTGCTCATTTGTAACATTGTGGTATGTAAGAAGCTGTACCTTTTTCTTTTCTTTGAACCCATCAATAGTACTGTAAGACTGCTTTCTTTTCCTTTCTTTTATGGGTAAGCCAGATCCAATAAAGGTTCTTGTTGACTCCATTTATGATATGAATCAAGCATTACAGATCAATTTAAGTATTTATGCATATGTTTACTCATTTTCCATTAATCCTCAGTACCTACGCAAAGCATGGAGTCCATCAATTTGTAGAGCAGCAGCAAAAATAAAAAAAAAGATAAGGAATTTGCTTTTGGTGCATAATGCCGCTTTTTCATGTCATTGTAACAAGCATGTCTTTTAGTTTACTAATAACATTAACATTTGAGCAGTAAATCATCTTATCCAAGAAAACAAACAGACAACATACTGTAAATGAGAGAGAACAAAATTGGTTAAATAAATAGTAGTTTTTGTGACAGCCATATGCTAACTGCATTCCACCCTGTGTACACTAGAAATCAAAAGCCTCTGGCAAACACTTACTTTTACATAAATAACTAACACTGCGAATGGTTACAAAAATGGAAAAATCCTAACTGTTGCGATGCATATAAAACGGAATTCAGGAGTAAGAAGAAACTAAATTTTGTGGCATGTGAAGTGGAAATCTGTGTGTATAGTTCTGTTTGACATTCTGATAATTTATAAGAATAAACATGACATCTCTCCAAAAGCAAGTAATAGTCTATGACCACGCCATCTCACTGATGGTCTTCTACAAGCTTATGGCTTTTTCAGAAAGTAATCACCTAAAAAAAATAAAAACAGTAAGCAAGACTATTGCTCTGTTCACAATGTACAACCACAGCAGTGAGCAGAGCCTTCAATTGTGCATTACCATAGTGAGAGTAATAATCAGCCTTCAACAACAACAACAACAGGAGGTTTGTACTCTATGTAAACAACGAAGACGAAATCTTTGCTTGTTTTGGTTGCATTTTCAACTGCTTCAGTCTTCATGAAACAGCAAAAACATTGCAAAGTTTGTTTAAAATTTGAACAAACAACTAGACTAGCCGACAGCAAAAGGAAGAGAGATGGTTTGTATGAACTGTTGCTGTTTTTGTGTAACGTCAAATTGCACTACAAGTGCCACACATTACTCTCACTTACAGTACCTGTCTCACAACACCAGAAATGTTACCAGTCATGTTCAGTTGTCATTCAAGTGCATTTGCTCTAGTGACCTAGGGCAACAAGTATCGATCACACCCCTGAATTCACAGTATAGCCACCCCTGAATACCCACACCAGTGAGTTGTTTTATCCTCCAAGCTGCCAGCATTTCCTAATCCTTTGTGAAATTGCAAAACAATGATGCCTGTCTGCATAAATACTATTAACCACACTTTCACAGTCCCCTTAACCTTACCACACCCTGTCTAAATCATGCACCTCACAACTTGACATAATTCTGTGACTGATTCTTACTAAGATACTTCTGTTCCTTTCCCACCTCCCCAGCACGCTTCCTTGAACTGTCAGTTTTGGATACCGAGCTCCCACGATAAAAGTTCCCATCTTATGATACAAGATTTTGCCAGAAAATTTTCAAAACTGTTTTTAGGCATTGCAATGCGAGAAAGTGCAGCAGAACAGTTTCAAGGAGACAGAAGACAACATACTTATGTCGAAGATGACGACGAACCAGAAGACACAGAAGACGAGTGTTTGCAACCGACCTGGATGCTCACAATGGAAAAGCAAACCTCTGAGGGGGAGAGATTTCAGGATGGATATGGCAGTAGGTAGACCACAGCATGGGACACAATACAACGATATAACATGCAAGGTTTTGTGAATGTAAGACCAGTGGTTTTCTATTGGTGGTGTGTTTATTATGTTGCTCACACGCTAAAGTTGATGTAACCTGTCATACTTGGTAATTGTTTCAATCAAAACAGTGTTTCAATCAAAATAGTTAATTGTTTCAATCAAAAAAGAGATTCAAAGTCATTACCATGTTTTTAACTATTTGATAAAAATGTCTTTAGGAAATGATGCCAAACAATAATTGGGTGACATTCTGTTTTAGGATTCCTTAACAATGCCTCATATGACTGTACAAGGGCACCAATTTTTTTACCCTTTTTGATTTGATTTTTGAGGAGATTTCAGCCAAAACTTTGCAAAACAGCATTGAATCTGACAACAATTTTGTGTGTTCTATGTATTGGTCACCAATTAAGGTTGCCAATAGTGACTGCGACATTCTGCGCTGAGAGTACAAACATCCATGAAGCAGTACAGTACAGCCAAACGAGGACAGATGAACAAGTAGACAGTTGAACAAAATACGAGAAACTATGGATATACTTCAACCAACAGTCAGAAACTGCAGAGACACTGGCAAGATGTGGAATGAGCGATAGGACCTCCGCACTCCGAGTTTGGCCCAAGAGATTTTATTTGAGACCTTAACATCAAATTCTTCACAGACAAGCTGTGCAAGGACATTTTATAAACCCACTTTGCTGATGAAATATTCACAGTGACAAACGCGGGAGACAAACTTACGAGTCATGCGATTTTGAAGTGATATCAACACCACGATACAAAACTGTTTCATATTGACTGCATCTATCTCGTCGCCAAAAAAATTGTTCGAGAAGCACATTTAGGTTAACTCTGTGAATTCTCTGCAGGTATTATAACCACCTGACAGAAACATGGCTTAAAAGCCACTTCACATGGCGCCAAAATGTGTCGAATCTCTCTAGGGGTTACAATTACATGAGGCCAAACACACAACATTTTCATGCTCAAAGTAAAAGTCAAAGTTTCCACAGATCTGAGGCTACTAGGTTTTCGCATGGATGATGGACGTTACTCTTGTGTACATGCAGTTGAAGTGGGAAGAATTTGAATCTGTGAGTAACTTTCAATTTTAAAATGGGTAGGGGTTTATAGCCTAAGTCAAAAGGAGAGCAGCTAATGGGGAAATTAACCTTCCCCATCCCAACTTTTCACCCAAATGTCTTAAATCACCCGAGGGGACAGAAAGCACCACACAGGTTGCAGAGCTTTTGAGTATACCAAGAGAGGCTGAGATTTATAACTTGGCAACAAAAAAGAAAGGAAGAAAGAGTTTGATACTCATAAGTTCTTATGCACTTGCAAGAAATTAGTGCAGAATAGAAAACCACAAGCTATCCGTTTCCTGTGAGAAAGTTCAGGTAAATAATTAGTTACCCTAAATCCATGAGTTGTCATGGTTACCAACTCTACTTGACTGATACAACATTAGGTAGGAAAATAAACTAAAAGAGGCAGTATAGCGGTTAACTAGCCCCTGCCCAGGTAAAGGGGTGCCACTGGTGCCTGTGCAGGAGAGAATTGCAAGCAGACGATTTCCTTACTTTCGTCAACACACAGCAATGACTGACTTTACCAGGAAAAATTCTATGCCCGTTGGGAAGACACACTGTTATGAAATGCACTAACTTTCACTATACTTTGAAGGAGATATATGATGCAAAAATGCAAAATGGAGGCAAAAGCAAGAGCCAGTCCAGTATGCTAATGCGTTATCACTTGTTGTAGTGTTTTTAAATGGTGTTTGTCAGAATAGTTTGAATATTTACAAACTGAGTTGGTGACAATAACAAGTGGCTGTGTTGTCAAGTTTAAGGTGTATGTAGGACAGTGGAAAGTGTTGCAAATGTAATTGTTTCAGGCAGAATTACTTATCATACAAAATCCACTACTTCTAGCAAATCCAATCTATATTCCACAACATTCCTAAGATTCACTGACAGGCAGTCACAAACGTTAGAAGGCAAAAAAAACAAAATGTGCATATACAATTTTGATTGCATCAGGCTGTGACATTCAGTTGTAAAATAATACCAAAATTACTGATTTTCAATGGTACGTTTGCATGTAACTACGTGTCTCCATAAGATGTGCGGAATTTATGCATGAGATAACACAATGAAATCTACACAGATGTAAGGACATACAAGTCACGCAAAACGCAAAAAGTGTAATGTAGTGTTCACTATGTCGGATGAGTTTTCAGTTTTACATTTAGACAAGAGTTAGTCTTTATGAAATTATTTAGTCAGAACAAGAACCATTACACTAAATTGTGGGTAATTAATATCTCCAGTATTGTCATATGTTCTTCACACTGAGAGACCAGTTGGTGCTTGCCTCCTCCAAGATTCCTGACAATTTTAATTCCTTTCTACTGTAAGTATACGTCAACATATAAAGACATGGAATTAAGAAGTATTAAAATGGCAGCGTGCACAATCTCTTAAAGGGAACAAGGGTGTTTGTTTTACAGAAAACAACCATATTTTTAAAACCAATGTTTGTGGACACAGAATGATAGACTATTCAAAACAAGGAAGGAAAGAAGCCTTCTTTTCAAGAACTGAGTTTCTCACAGATAGATATTCACTTATTTGTTGCTCAATAAGAATTTGTTCATCCAAAGCTCTCAAAATTCAAATGAGGCATCTTCTGTAATACTTATCACATACATGTTTTGAAGAGATGAGGAAGCCTTTGCAGATGTTTAGTGATGAGACTGAATGGCTTAAAAATGATTAAAGCTATTTTCTTTGTATGGCATGTTAATGTAATCTTAATGCCATATTTCCCTTTAAATACAGTACAGTATTTATGCACTGCTACACTACTGAAATATTAATTTTAATATTGAAAACACATTCATCATGTTGCCACATATTTTGAAGTCACATATATAATAAAGTTTGGCTTGCAATAAGCTGGTTAATTCTACTTAACTGCACTATACAGGCACAGTGGTACACTCATACTGGGCTAAGCTAACTCATTTTACCTGTCTCAACATGACACATGCACCCCATCTACCATGTCAAGAGTACTGGTAACCTTAAAATGTTAAAATATACTGAGTTTGAGCATTTACAGGTGACCAGGTAGGTAATGGTACAGAAGTCCTGTAGATATGGGTGAGGAAAAATTCAAATTGATCTCACAAGCTACATTAACTCATAACATATATGACCACTGCAAGACACATTTCACCATAAACAATCACTTGTAACACCTCACCATCACAATACAGTAGCACTAAGCAGTATTTGTGCCTATTTAACATTACAACACTTCGTAGCAAGATCCCAGTCTAAAATTAACTACACTCCTTTGTAAATTAACCCTTGGCATGAACCTACCCTCCTATAGTAAAATATCAAATGTTCACATCATTCATCTATCACCACATCAAAGAAAACATTGCTGGTGTTCCCATGGGTGACAGGTATAGTACAGCTAGTCAAGGCCAATGTCAGGTGCGTTCACTATATGACTATATATAATACATAACATCATCAGCAACTGCCATAAATAAAGCATGCTATTAACAGCAGCTATTTATAGTGCAGTCAGCACAGAACATACACACATTCAAAACAGTTCCAGCATATATCTCGACAGACGGAGAATGTCTGCAACGTTTAATCCGCATTTAACAAACCTATAGAAGTCACACTAGGGTACAAGGGATCAATGCATACAGCTGGACTTGGTTGTTCACTAATGCATATACAGTACATCTGAAAGTGAACTACAATCTTGGACAAAATTGTTGGGACACTTTGTCGTATGTTGCAAAATATTGAATTTTAGGTGAGAGGATAATATGAAACCCCAAGCCCCTTTCCAATGTTGCACTATAGAAGTGAATGTACCCTTTGAACAGCAATCCTATAGCCAACATTGAACAGGGGCGTGGGGTGTCCAAGGTTTTTTGTCCAAGACTGTAGCTACGAACTTGTTTCAAGAGAGGCTTTAAAGACTATTCTGTGAATATTTCTATAGACACAAACACGTAAACATCTAGCACAGAGAATAACACACTTAAACAGAAGGAGTTCTGGACCACCGAGTCCAGAAAAACTGACATTAACGTTTGAATCTAGCGACACACGCAAACTTACCAGAAATTTGATTTTAAGCAAGGTATTCGATCACGTTATGGGATTTGGGGCCCACAGGCTGGTTCTTTGGCAAAATATCTAATCATAATCTAAATGTCTATGAGTTATTTTAGATTCCAGCCCACGAGACCGTTGGTTCACAAACTGGGGTGAACATTAACTTTTTAAACAACTTCCCCAATAGGGCAAGTAGCCTCTTGAGTTCACTTGCCCAGATAATTTTTTATCTTCCCCTGAAATTGCCAGAATAGGAGTACGAAAACTAAGATGTCACTAGTAAACATGATAAATATTTAAAGCAACATACCGTTGCAGTTGGATTACACGATATATGATGGCCAAGTCATGACATAGGAGGCTACTGTAGAGTTGATTAAAATGGAAATAACATACTTTATCAATATACTGTGCTATGAGAACAAGGCACAAAGGTCAGGTCTCCGGAATCTTTTCTGAGTTTCAGTTCAGTGAACATTCCAACGCTTAAAAAGTTGTTGGGGTCTTTCGGTCTCACAAATCTTCGCTCTCATGAACCTTCAGTCGTGTGGGATGCCACCCTCACTTTGAGGAGGCCTGAAAAGTTTTCCTTGCGATTTATTATCCTCCTCTCGGGGCCCATTCAAACGGGACATTTACTGAGACACACCTTGTATTGCCTATCAATGAACCATGGTCATACAAGTCATATGGTATGGTAAATGCTGAGGTACCTCTGCGTTGCTCCTGCCAACCTTTTTCAATGGACAATGAAATTTGAATAAGGTTGGTAGGAGCAGTCCAGTACCTTGGAATGCGGGACTGTTGAGAACTTGAGAGTATGAGGTCAAAGGGCAGGCACGAGCTTGGTCAGCATGACGATGTCAAGCCGTGGGAATAGAAATTCTGGACAAATGTCAGTTTTGTCTTGTAGTCACCAATTACACTGAGAGAGAAAGGTATGCAACAGAATAAAACGGTAGACGGTTAATGTGTCCCTGTGTCTCCAATGCATTTTTCAGGGACTGTGTCTGTATGTAGAGAGTTGTTTTTTGGTTTGATACAATTGACACATTATGATATTCATCACTTTGTGTCACCAAGGACTTTTCTTTGTGCTTAAGTTCGTCTTGACCCTTTTCAATACGAATAAAGTATGTGTTCCTTTAAAGTAAACACCTATGTGTAAGAGCCAACAAGATGCATCATCAATTATGTAGATCTGAAGTTCAAAAGCTGTGCCAGTGCATTCCATCACAAATAGGCAAAAGGACAAAACAAAATACTCCCACTGGAAATTGTCAAAGGCATTGAAGCTGTCCCACCATTTCGGCGTGTATTTTCCAATATCTTGATCCGATGCCTTTTAATGTCCATATTAATTTGCTGTTGCTAGGGACTAAAGTGTGATGCATATATAATGTGCTTCTTTACACACTGTACCTAAACTACCATCACTTTTTGTCTCCCCATTAAACTTGACCATTACTTTCAAAGATGCACGGCATTCACACACGGAACGGTGAAGAGATGGTTCATCTCATCAGAATCTTTCAGCAGGCCTCTTCAACACGTGGGCACGTTTCTTTTTCGTTTTGCGTCAATCAGAATTTTTATTAAAGGCTTTGGGCATTTTCTGTCACATCTGAAGTATCAGAGTGCCCTGGTCAAGGCTGACTGTTGGGAGGGTTGAAGAAGTCTTCAGAGATGTAAACCAAATACTGCGTTCACAATCATTTTGCTATCCACGATTCATTTCGAGAGGGCGTATCTTCCAGGTTCTGGCATTTCAAGTAAATATTCGATGTTTGCTGTTTGTGTGGTTTCCTACTCCCACTGCCAAACAAATGCTCACAATGTTTATTTTGTTTTGTTTGTTCTTTCATCTTCAGGAGATGTTGATCAGCTTCTACCAGGGATGAAAGATAAAAAGCAGTCCGATTCAAGAGGCTGTTAGGATTTTTCTGCATAATTTAATCTAACCATTATTTTAGTTTTCATTAAGTTCATTTTTCATGACGTGGGAAGGGCTACACCAAACCACCAAAGTTGCCACTATAAGGGTAACCTCAAACGGATACATTGTTTTCGATAATGCTGAAACAGATAAACGCATGTTGTGTAGACTCACGCAAAAGGCAAACGAGGGTGGGCTAAACCTTAGAGGGTGCGATGCTTGAACAAATTTTGAGGGAATCTAGAGCAAGGTTAGATGTAAGCAAAAGTGAAACAAAGGTACTTTTATATGTCTATGATGTGAATGCGTTGTTTTCAATCATAAAGTTTGGATAAAGAGTTTCACCTTACTTAGACTGTAGGAAATGGCTCTTCGTCACCATACAGAATACCAACATACACGATCTCACGACTCACTCTCAAGCCCGCCAAATACATCTCAAGGAATTTTCATCAGCTACAAACACCCACTGTGACCTACTGTGAAACTAACAGAGGCAACAGTACATTCAAATAATTCCCCACGTTGTTCTCCGAGGACTCGCAGAGAACTTGACAAAACTTCAAAGGTGGACATGTCCGTCGAAACAGATCGTCGATACAAGATCTCATGTAAGTCCCATTCAAGAGGTGTTGATGTAGTAGGACAGTTTTCACAATAAATGAGCTATTGTTAGAAATTTACTTTTTTGCAGCTAGGTGATCAAGTTTGTCTTAGATGACTGAGTTCAAAGCTAAGCATTTAGGGATGGTGAAAGAGCTTGAAATTTTATGAGGGAAATGTATGTGTCTTGCGATGCATGATTCAAAATAATTGCAATTGTTTTCTAGAATTTTTTTTATGGACTCATTAATTATTGGAGAATCAAGGTGAATGCACCATTCCAAGATGCCCATGCCTCAAAGTACAACGATTCTAATTTTTCCTTCCTTTGACGTAATAAAGTGGGTCAGGTCATGCATAAAAGTGATAAGTATTTACAAAAACTAGCTCTGTGTACACATCCCTCAAAATATGCTTAAAAGTAAACTGGAATGTAACAAATTTGTAAAGGCACAAGTGTGCATCTCTCATCTTTCACCATGACAATGTGCATGTAGGAAAACAAACTGTAACACAGATCACAAATGGGATACCAGTGCATCCCATATCCCACACACAGTACATTCCATATCCCACACACACAGTAGTATATCCCAAATGACACAAACAGTACATTCCACATCCCACACATAGTACATCACATATCCCACACACAGTTCATCCTATATCCCACACACAATACATCGGATATCCCACACACAGTACATCCCATATCCCCCATGCAGTACATCCCATATCTCACATAATATCCCATATCCTACAGAACAGAAAAAAACTTGTCTTCTCTCTATGTGCATGTGCCAGTAATGGGAACCTCTAAATGGTTTATACCCCTAACTTTATGCAAGCTATTCATTTATTTTGAGTACTCAATTGTGTGAAATATACTGGAAGACACTTGTGAGGTATAAGTGAGGAAATCTGAAAGGTCAACTGATGCTTCCGAATGAAGTTGGGGTGACCTCTTATTCCCTTTAAATTGCCACCTAGACTGTATGCATGTGTGATTTCTAACTGGTAAAAAAATCGGTCTTCCAAACATTCTTGACACCTTTGACTCTCTCTTTATTCAACAGATGAGTGAAGGCCAATACAACTAAAATAAAGAACACTACCATGACAAAAGGTTTCAACATTCAACCAGAATAAGGAAGATTCTAACTTGTTAAATAACTGTCATTGAGGAAGTTTCAATGACATTTCCAAAAGGTTCTCACATCTGTAACCTATCAACTGACACACAGAAAATATATCTATTAGTCCTGAGTCTACATAAATGTATTCAACATACATAATCAAACTAAATCATCTATGTAAGTCTATTATTTATGCAGCTTCTGTTACTGCTACTGTTCTCACCTTCCTTCAAAATGACCTTCATGTCTGCCCTTGTTGTTGTCTTGTAATGAAATCCACATACTAAAAATGACTTCTCCAAACTACTTGCCGCAAAACACATCGAATTAAATCATTATGGCCATGGCATTTGCATTATTTTGTCTATCGTTCAAAGTCAATGAGGGGGAAAATTCCCTCCATTTGACTGTTGAGAACATCGGAAAATTCAAACGGTGAAAGATTCTATCACCCTACGGGCAGGTATAGATGTACGTGTCCAGTGTCAAATGTCAATCTGAGTAAATGGCTTGAAAATCAAATGGTAAAGAAGGTCAATGAATTCTCACTACTTTATCTTCAAACATGATGTCATAATTTCCTATGAATTTTGAAGACTTTCCTAATCAGACAGAAGGGTTTGGGGTGGAGTTGGAGTAGGGGACTCACAGACTGCCAAACAGGTTTGCATGGTAGAGTTCAGAGCAAGATAAATGCATCAAAATTCTGAATTAAACAGATTTCTCCATCGAATCAACATTTCCAGAGCCAAATATTCAAGACGATATCCCAACACATGTAATACTGTTCCTACTGTCAAAGTTTTCTTCAACAATACTTAAACTGCACAAATGCGGACAACGAAAATTTCTAATTATCAAAGATTTTCAAGAATGAGATTACATGTATTTATATCAGCAGTTAAAATGTACAAATTACACTCAAAACCTTGAAAGCCACTCTGCTATCTAGAAAAATTGTTATTTCACACAAAAAGCCAAACTTTTATCCTCTTTTGTTTCTTCTTTTTTATCTTTTCTTCTCAACGATGTCTTCACCAACTTTCTCTCACTTCCACCTTCAGCCAAAATTGACTTCTGACATTGTCTGTGGTTTCAGCTCAGTTAGATTGACAAATACAGACTACGCCATCAGACAACAACGTAAATCACACAGGCACACACAGTAGCAAATATATCAATCTGCAACTGTGTACAATACAGCGACCATGCAGTAACTAAAAGCGCCTCAAAAATTTGCATATATGACCAGACAACTTTCTCCCAAAATGGTTTCTCAAATTATGTAAGTCACGCTTCAACTCTCAAAAATAAACTAGCCATCTAAATAGCTAAACTTTAGGCCTTTCTCCCCTGACGGAGGCCACCTCCATCGCAGTCAACTACTACATACCCACCCTTGATTAAAATTTTAAAACCGCCCATTGCCGGTGCATTCATCCGTACCAGCATGGGAGGCCTAGCGCAGTTGCCAGTGACTAAAAGAAGAAGGAAATTGCGTTGCCTCTGCCAACATGGCTGTCAAATGTAAATTCACATGTTGCTTGCACTATAATGTAATGAAACGCTTGCGTCCAACTAAAATGCAATTTATAGATATTAACATGTATCCTTGAACTATCTTAGTGTAATTGTCAAATCAGTGATGAATTTAAAGCAGTTTCATCTAGTTGCTCCCGATGGGACAACGAAACATGACAAATGAGGCCATCAAATTCAAACTGAAATTGCCCTGAAAAACACAATACCCTGATACACACAATCATGGGTTGAAGGTTGCTTTACCATTATAACACTTCTATCACACTATTTACCATGCAAATTCATTTCAAAATTGCAAACTATCATTTCATTCTGCACAAAATCTGAATTAGATTAAAATGTTAGTTATCCTTTCAAATATAAGGTAGAGTACCCTGAAAAAATATGTCATTCATACAATTATCAACTTGAATTTCAAGGTTGTTGTACTATGAACACCCTCGTGTTGCATTGGTCACAACACAAATTCATTGCGATAGTTCATAATTATCATTTTAGACATTCCAAATAAAACCTAAATTTGATTTAAGCACTGGACTGAAAGTCTGACACGGTTGTTTGAAAGGCAACCTTTTTTTTTTAAAGATGCTGGATCGTAGTCAATATGGTAATGCATAACTTATCCGAGGTTAGGGAGTACCGCAACGCACTGTGAATTTGTAAAACGGTTAATCATTTCAGATGCCAAGAGGGGGAACATCATCTCTGATACCCATCAATCGTGTGCATTACATAATGCAGCCAATGATACTTCTGATATGGCATTCTTTGAAAATACGGAAGGCAGGAGCTGTATTTTTCCATCACCATATCTATTATGACAGCACTTTCAAACGCATCTCTGCCGATCCTCTGTCTCAAGATGGGCCTATTGCATCATCCATGATGCTTGACGTGCTTTTGTCCTAAGGCAGGAATTTGAAGTGTTTCCAACGGAGACTTAGTGCTATGCAAGGAACAAGGCAGAGGGTACTCAAGGAAAAATCCAAAGAACCAGAAAGCCAAAAATCGTTTACAATTCTTCCTAATACAGTGTTTATTGAAAACAGAACAACCAACATACTAATTTTGGAGTTGCCTTCTCCTTCTTGAGCTACCCAAGTCTACATTTTTAAACTATGACTAATTCTGCTGACCTCATGTGACCTTTGACCCATAGAGAAAATAACAGAGATGATCTACTCATCAAGAGCTGCCAATGTCAACAGAACACTTTAAAGTGATTGGGTGTGTACTGAAAAACCAAAAAGATAGGATTATGTTTGATCTTAACTTTTTCTTTATATTTAAATATACACACGAGGTTGTACATGAACGGACTATGTCTTTCAATGAAGGAAAATGACAGTAAC
>VJOZ01078108.1:0-12089 GCA_009801055.1 Stichopus horrens | reverse complement strand
CGCCCCCCCCCCCATCTCCAGAAATATTGCGTGACCCTCGTTAGACGATTATCACGGACAGCTAGTGTCAGAGATGAAACCAAATGTTAATGTTATTCATAATAATCAAGAGACTATGCTGTTTCCCTTTCTTGAGTAATAGTGGATTGGAACGATAAAAACCTTTTACAAGCGACTGGTTTTGTTTCGTCAATTGTTCTGTCGTGTTATTCATGCATTACACTTCCTAAACGAAAGTACATGCTGTTTTTAATTTCAATCTTCAGTCATAATTATTTATCGAAACTAGCTTCGCGGAATTTTTAAGTTTCAAGTGCTTGCGATGTAAAGCACTAAAAATCGGCATCATGAAAGTCGTTAGTGTATCAGTAGCATTCTTGACCTAACTTTTATCAAGGTTAAGTTCCAGGAACGACATATTGCTTGACCAAACTTGGCTCGGTCGTTGCCGAAGGAAGTAGGTGATTTTCAACGAAAGCAATGACAAATTTAATACCGAACGTATTTTATTCTGTAACTTTCCGCCCAAAAGTTTCTCCTCATACACGGTGGTTGTGTTAAAGATTCACAATTAGCTAGGCTATATTGATCGTTGGCACGAGGCCATATGATTCTACAGAAACGAACATAACTGAATGGATGGCAATTTGCTTTCTTTTGTTAGTGTTTTAAAGATTCTTAATTCAACATATTATCGCAAGTAGCGACAATCGTTTGAGCTCATTCCAATGGGGTAGACGCTCTCTGCCTAACTAAGAACCTGGCTTCATGCAGGACGGTGTACTTCTCACATTGTAGCCTACCATAAATTTACAAACTGCAAATTAGTAATCTCTGTGGCAGAGATTTACCGTCCTCTGTGCTAATGGTAAGGGAGGGGTTAAATACAGGGCACAGTGAGAGGGGGGCGGGTTTACTACACACACAGACAATTTTGGTACATTTATCCATTTTAATGATCAGCTATAGAAGTTCAGTATTTCATTCACAAACTTTGAGATGATTCTTTGCATGTTAACTTGATATTCTACAATGTCTTCCATTACAGCTTCAAACGTCGTGGCAAACACTAGTTATTATCGCCAGCGTGTCCGTGGTGCCTACGACTTCACCGGACGCCGGTACGGTTCTGTCAGTGACGTGCTGTATATCGACGGTACATACATCAGGGTCCGAATAATTTTCTTAGCAGCCGAGGTAATATTGCCATCTGTTGCATATGCAGAGTGGAAGCATTACATACAATGTGCCATCAATAAAATAAATCTGCCATACCGTGTAGGTAACACCAATCCGCTTCTAAAGTAGTTACACATTTTATACATGTTATATGGTCTTGTGTTTTGACTTTGTTCCACAGAATACTCAGTACTACATATTCAATGGAACATGTACTAAACTTCAAGACGTTTTTGTTGAACCACAACGATGCATTACAGGTGAGTCTGTTGTTCATATTGCCAATAGCACCCATCAAAGTGAGTTGGTATTCCTACCTCTGCATTGACTGTAGGATCCATGGTGGTTCATTTATGATACCATGTATTAATCATTCATGTTTCCTTTGATTAGATAATTATGAATTTGTGGAGTCTCTCAAGGTCGGTGATGCAGAGTTAACAGCAAATACATGGTACACCGCTGTAAATGACTCCAAACATGGCACATATGGAACAAACTATGTCTCATTCAGTGCAAAGAGTTGTGTTCCAATTGGTCAAACATCGATGGTGTACATAGGAGTTCCACCAAACTTGAGTAAGTATCACTTCAGAGCTGTCTTGACAAATTCAAATGTAAAGTCCTTTGGTTTAATATTCAGCAAAGAGCAGGGTTGAAAAAGAGGTTTACTAGTTACATGTATACAAAAAGAGAAAAAAGATATAAAGTATCTTATTCATCTTTATTTCACACTGAAGCTCCTGCAAGTGACAGTGGTGGTTACAGCAACTATACCAAGGGTATTGCTGATCCGGATTTTTGGTTTGAGCCACCAAGTTTCTGTCCACCTCCAAGTGCAAAGGTAAGTACAAAGCAGTAAAGGTATATAAGGAAAGATAAATTTTGACAAGTAAAGGAACAGAACACAAAGAAACAATGAAGTACAGCTCAGTATCTTACAATGTTGAACCAAAATCTGTGTCTTTTTTTCCCTTTCTCACACAGGCATGCAGATCAGCTGACATTCCTCTTCATCATTATCTATTTTCAAAAGTAGCAATGCTAGGTTCATGGTCCACATACTAAGACATGGGAATGTGTACCAGCATTATCAGACAATAGAATGAAATATCTATTAGTTAAGGAAGTGTGAGAGAGTGATTAAAAATCTACTGTTGCTGTGATCAATGACAGCATGCTGTATGTTAGGATGGTGACTTTGGTTGAATTGATCGATCTATACCAGTGGATCCAATTAATTTGTCACATGGGCCAGAACACTATTTGACAAGAATTTGTGGGCCATCCTATACCATTTGTCCTATACCTATGTGATGTACTGTCCAAACGGAGTGGCGCAGTTGGTTGATGCCAGACGTACCAAGAATTTTTCAAAGTAAGGTGATCTCTAGATGATCACTTTCAAATTTAAACCACACAGTACTTTTGCTTATCTTGACAATTTTGAGGGTCAGACTGGAGCCTCTGGGTAATAATCTACACTATGCACAAAAACATAATTTGGAGACAAGAGAGCACCAGCTTGAGGCAAAAGGAAGTGAAATTTACAAAATACTGAAATCCAAAAGACTGATTCTCCCATTTCTTTACAAAAAAAAAACTCATTTATGCATCCAGGCATTATACTTCAAATAGTTTCTTAAATATCTCATTATAAAATGATAAATCATTTAAATCTTAGATTTTGTCAGTCTTCCTCTGAGCCACTGTCATAATGCAACTGTTCCTTCCACCAGTCTTGAACCTCTTTGGAAGCCGAGGTTGCACCGTTAGGTTTAGTCGCCTGGGGGTATGGAGGAATGCTGTTGTTGCTACTCTGAGGAGTGATGCTAGGTGAACTTGTGGATGATCCTGTTGATCAAAAGGCAAAACACAGCATGGATTGAAATACAGCATGGATTAACATCAAATCTAACATCTATTTATGTAATGTATGTTCTACTGCTAATGATTCATCAGAAACCCTTATGGTGGATACTTACGAGTGGATCTTCTTCGTCCTCCTGCTAACATGTCTTCCCCATCTGGTCTAGCTCCTCCCTCAGACAACGTAGGAACTAACAATTTGTGCCCCGGTGACGTACTGGAAGTATCCGGCTTTTGAGAGAAACAATGCAAGATGGTTTCATGCTAGTTTGCCATCCATCTTCAATTGATAAAAATTGAGTCAACATTCTCCTTTGCAACCTACTACGACTGCAGGTAATTACCTGTGATAGTGGTTGTACCTCTGGTGAAGGACTTGGTGTGATCTCTTCTTCATCCTCTTCCTCCTCTTGCGTTGCAGCTGGTTCAATGAAATCTGGTACCATTAAATGAGATGGAGCCTCAAAGTCATCTCCACCAAGCTTGGCCATGAGCCCTCGTGGATTGGCAGCACGTTCTTTCTGCGGGCGACAGAGGACGAATGTGCTTACATATTGCAGACTGATAAAAGCAAATATCTTCATACACTGAAATAACTGGACATAACACCATACATACGTCAAGTTACCTTTAGGTATATTTTACACAACCCAATGCACGAGGCTAAAAACGTTTGACTGATTGGTTGATGTCATAATCCTAAAAACAGCAGTGGCCAATCAGCAGCCTGTGGAGAGGCATCATGTAACCCCAAAGCCCCTTCCAAACAAAAACACACATTGAAGAGAGAAGAAAAATAGACCAAATATCAAAGCTTGTGATGACTGTTATGTTGGAAAATGTTTGCATACCATGGCACTAGCTAGAGGGCTAGTACACAGAGAAAGATAAAAGATGGTAGGCCAACAACCTTAGCAGTTGAATGTGGCAGCTTAATTCAAAAAGGTTGGCCACTTCTGCTCTAAGAAATCTTGAAACTCACAAACATCAAAATAATTGATCACTTTAAAACACAAAGATTAACAAAGAAAACTGATTCATTGATTTAACTTACTGCTCTCATCCGCTTCAGACATTTCTCCAACCAAAGTCGAATGGTATCTTTGGCAACCTCCTCTTCAATACTGTACTCAAGCTCTTCTCTTGCCATCAACTCCTCCAACTGCAAACTTTTACGAATATCCACAGATCGGTACGACAGCATGCTGGTGAAAGAAAACAGATTAGTATTACTGTTCGTATAAACAGATGTCCTGATGGGGGTAGAAAAGACAGCTATAAGTCCTAATACTTGAAAAAATAAATGCCATCTGTTACCTGAGTACATCGTGAAACGTTACATCCTGTCCATTTCTCATTTTCTCAATCTCACAGCACATGTGTTTGTAAAGCAAATTATCTTTCTCCATGTCCACCTCAAGACGTCCTCTCAAAAGGCGCAGGACAAACTTGACCCTACTGACTGGAATCACTCCCTGGATGAGATATGATGACCAAAGACAGAGACAAAAGCATCAGAACAAGTTGAGCCCAAAGACAAGCCAACAACTACATTTTTAAACACACTTGAGTGACTTTCTTGCATGGAAACACCTTTTAAGGCTGTAGAAAAGACTGACAATACTTCAACACAGCCGGACTAACATGCACGAACAGTCAAAATTGACTGCAAGAGTGGGCCAAAATTGAACTAAACTACCCACTTGGCAGTGCTACACAAGCAACTGCTGGCATATTATGGCTAGGTCAATAACAGACCTATTAAAGTAATGCACTGACATACTGAGAGTTCCATACCTTCCTGTGGATATCCACCATGTTCCAAGTTATTTGGAAATTCTTAATGTCTGCATAGCTGAGCAAGGCATCCTCTTCATTTGAGTAGAACAATGAGAAGTTTTCCATAATTATAGCTGAAAAGAGATAAGCAACGAGAACTAAACTAACCACCAAAGCTGATGAAAGCATAGCTTACCCCACTGCTTACATAGATCATCAAAACACAAATTAAGAGGAATGGAGACTGCTTTACAACTTGAAGAAACATGAAGAACATACACGTGAAACTATATGGTGTTCTGAGCACATCATTTTGCCTTTCATTGATTCTCTGGCAATGCCCATGGCATTTCTCTTGGCAGTGGGGGTGTTGTCTGGCAAATACCAACTTTCCCCCACAAAGAACGATATGGGGTGTTCTTGAGTTCACTTACCTACAAGCAGATTCAGTACTATGTAGGCGATGACCACATAAAATGAACCAAAATAGAAGAGGGAAGCAGTTGCATTACCACAATCAGTCTGCCAGTAGTTACCCTCATATCTGGTACTGCACAATGGTTCACTAATCTGATATTAAACAAAAGAGGATGACCAGAGTCAAGTAGCAAATATAACACAATCCAACGACTTTGCTTTTTGGATGAATACTGCACGTTGAAATGTTTTCCTTCAAACTAACCATAGAAAGTAAACAACGCAGAAACTAATTGGGTAAAATTGGTAGACTCTGCTGGCCAGACCACTTTTATTGATGTACTACCAAAGGGAAGTTCTTCCATGACCCAAACTTGACACACAATCTCATGTTATGACATCAACTGACTCACTTCAATACAAAGCTAAAGTAATCTACCAAACACCAAAATCATACACCCATACATTCCTGGCAAATTTTGAAATTTTCACAGAATGCCATTTTTCATTTTTTTCAAATGAAAGTATCTATTTTTTTTGTCCTGATGATTTGTCTGTAAAATTTGCTTTCAAGAAAACCACATATTTCCTGAGCACAAGCAGGTTAACCTGAACATAGATCCTGTTCATAGCATGTGAATCGTAGTAAACCATAGTTGTACAACAGATGAGGATTCCTGGGATATTTAGAATGATATCATGAGTTTCCTCTTACCATACAGTCATGCATGATCTTATTCCAATCTTCTCCGGTCACGATCCGAAACAGAGTTGCTTGAGCATTAAGAGCGGTTTTGAAATTAGCATGCCTGCAGAGAGGGTTCAACAATTCACAAAATAAATAAGATATCAACTCACATTACTGAATAGAGAAATCAAAACATCTCTGTCTAATCTTTTGGAGGTGTTGCTGTCTTAATGAGATCAGTAATTAAAAAGCTGGCAATTCATTCCACAAGGTCTTAACAGGGTTCAAAGGTGAGAGCTGTTAGCAGAGATGTCATCTCTGTAAATGCGAAACTTTACCCTAGCCAAACTGAAGCAAACATTAATCTAGAAGACATGGACATATTATGACAGGCAATGCACGGAGTTAAGAAACTGCTCACTTTGCCCAAAAAAGATTCTACTAATAGGGTTACATCAGGTCCACCTACTCTCTATAGACAACGTGCAGGCTGCGTTTCACTCACCAAATGAATCAGAAGCTTGTTAAATATTGGGGGGGCTCATTTTGCAGTTCATACAAAGTCACCTTGAAAACCAATACTGCCTGTCAAATGGTTGGATGGACAAAAATAGGGGAAGTCAAAGGGAAGACTTCTGTGCTACTTGTAACACAAAACAATATCAGCAGATTAGAACTGTTGATATCCCACAAGTTATTACTATTTTGGTTCCCAGTTTGATAGCACGCTACCTGGAACAAAAGTCAAGAAATAGTGACCACACTAGCATAATTTTATGTGATAGAGCTAAAATGGCTTTGCAAAGAGACATTACATTACAAAAACCATCTTTGTTGAAACTGCTACACCGATACACTAAAAGCATACAAACATGAACGTGAAGATCACTTTGTTCTCACAGGTGAGGTCACACACCTACCGGCACAAACTGAAGTTAGTTTTTGGTATAATACACAGTCACATAATCTTTTCTCTACCATGGATTAATATTGGGACTCACCTGCCCAACATTTCACCATACTTGACATTTCCAAAGAGCACCACACCTGTGAATGCATAGAATACAATGAGCAGGTACAGGCCAATGATGATGAAGAGGCTCTTCATCACGGATACCACAATGGTCATCATCAACATCTTCAGAGTAGGCTAAGAGGATGAGAACAGCAAAAAAAGGAGGTCAACTTCATTCTTTGTTTCATCTGTCAGGATATCCCCATTCTGTCCATCAGATATATGACATTGTTTTCACATTGTTTTTACATTTAGAACAACGTTACCCTGTCCACCATAAAACATGAGCACACACTGAAGGGAAAACAATCAATTCTACCAGTAAATGAACCATGTTCAGCCACCACTGTACAAATTAAAGTGAGGGTAATTGTGTATGCTACTTCTTGGACATTCAACTTCTAATGTGACAATTATGTTCAATTGTAAAAGGTTAAATTACATTCAACGACAATGTTGAATTTTACTAAGATTGACTAAGACTAAATCAGCTGATGCAGGTTTTCTTTCTGTAACAAACCAATTCTTCCAAGTTAAGATTTTATTTATGGAACAGTCTAGAAAGTCTCCACAGCTGATGCCAGCATCCAGTCCTGATAAGGCACATATGTAAGCTCACAGTAGGCTAATTACATATTTCTATGTACATGTGTGTGGAATCTGTGGATAGGTCATTGCTGTTTCTTTAATCAGTAAAATATGTTGAGCTTCTATCCAACCATTTCAAGGCACAGACAGTATAAAATGTCTCTCACTTCACAAGAAACGTTGCCTTCATTTAATCACTCATCAATGAATTAAGTTTGACAAGTCTGAATATACCGCTGTTGGTAACAAATGTGTAAAATTCACAGAAGATACTCACATGCTTCCCTGTTATGGAAAAGAATCTCAGGAAGGTTACAATCACCCCGACGATGTAGCTTACAGAATCATTCTACCAGAGAGAGGAGAATAGTAAAACATGAAGGTAAAAATCAACCATATGGACAAACAAAGGAATGAAAGGGCCAAACAACAGAGCAAACAAACAGCAGGATAGGTGACATAATAGACACCTCGCTGGCTGTGGTCAAATATAAGAGGGATGGGGGGACGAGGGGTGAATAGGGGATCTTGGATTGTAATGAATCCAGAGGTGCAGGATTCAATACCCCTCTTAGATGTGCTTGTATATTACAAACTAGTAGCTTCATTGTGTTGATATCCTGAATAAGTGTTTCGAGTGTTAAACAGAACGTGTCTACCAGAAGAAAGTGCCTTGTATTGGACTACTACACCCTGTACGAGATGTTAGAGAGGGTAATGGAATTAATTACAACTTATAAGGGACCACTAGCCTTATATGTTGCTAAAATTCCCATTACTGTTACGGTGCACCTTTTGAGAACTCAAAAACCTGTCTTAGTGGGTTCTAGTTTATCAGAGCCACTTCTATGAGAGCAGTGAGAAGGTTGTTCATTGTGGCATGTCTTGAATCTCAAACAATAGACTCAGAAGTGATCGTTAGGAAGTAATTCTGGCAGCTAGTTGACAAAGAAGTCATGATCAAAAGTGCTTTGGGAGTTCCTTGAGAGATTTTACTAGAGTGTGGGGACATGTGACGAGGGCTGCAAAGCTGCAACGTATGATTTAATGGGTCTTTCAGCCACATAACTGTTGCAGTAATAAAGTCAGTTGCTATACAACAGCCAATTATTTACTATGAACTTTTTGTGCTCTTTTGGCACACACTTTTTTGACAAAAGTGAGCATTTTCTGACAACCTCCTTACTATGGTGCATCATTAAATACAAGTTTAAGTCACTTACATGAGTGCAAGTCACTTACAGTAGTAGGTGAAAACTGGTGGATAAGAACCAACTTCCTCACAAATAAATTCTACCTCGACAATAACAACATGGGGGTAAAACACATTAAAAAGCTGTGCACTGGTAATACTGCTGTACTAAACTGCAACAGAACGTAACTTACATTGGTTCATTCGCAAAAGTTGTTTTTGTCTTTTTGAGTCCCTCGAGGGAAAACATAAAGACGTATGACAGTTTTGACTTCTCACTACACACAGTTTCATGCCATTCTCTGTAATGACAACAAGTGCCATACATGCAAACTAACACAAAATGAAATATAACAACAATAACTTGACCATGCATGTTGACCACCAGAGAAGAAAAGGTAAGAAAGGTTTCTACTAAGGTACTTACTTCATGCTAGCTAGACATGCCTGAGAGGTAGGGATGGACCACTGATGACCCCGCGGTATCTCCAAATACCTCACCAGCTACAAAAATAGAAAACATCTAAAAGATGCAAAACACCAACCATGCATACATAGGACATTGTGAGTGAGTGACTGACCAACCGTGGAAGACTGAGCATGCACGAAAAGTAATACACTAAATTGAAAATAAAAATTTTGCCAGTAAAGCAAGCACAACATAAAGCATGAATTACTGCCAATTCAAAGTAAATGGTTTCCCTGTTACAGGGGAAAACGTCTTTCTGAAATAACTGTATGGCAATGTAGATAGTTTTCTTTACTCAAAAGCTTGCCAAAGCACTGCTGATAATGGACTGCTCTAATGCAAAATGTTCTACTGAACAGCTAACTGTCAAGCAACTTGCTCATGAACATTCAAAATGTTTTCAAAAAAGAGATGGGAAATCATGACATCAATTTTACGGATACTAAAAACAACCAAAATTTTCATCAGCTGGTGAATTATCAGTGGATCACTCTTTACTTTGATCTTATCAAATTGATCTTTGCACACCTCACAGCTTAGACCCATGCATTCATTCGTGAAGAAAAAGCTCCGTGTGTGCAGTTTCAATGATTTTTTTTTTAAGTTGCACGTTGTGTCCAAACTGAATTTAATCACATGAGGGAAAGCAAGTCTCTTCCTCTTTGCATGGTTGGCCAACTATTGGTAGCACTGATGAATGAAACTTTGCACATCTAATGCAAACTAAAAACTTGGAATTTCTAACTGATGGAACTTCAAAATCTCTATAATGTCTACTAATAGATCTTGTTTAAGTAAATCAAAAGTTCATTTTTAATAAAATTTGAGCTAATGTGGTAGAAATTGTACGTCGACATATGTTATTTTATCCAAGATTTACTTAAAGATACAATGGAAACCTGCCAAACTTTGCGCACCTAACTAACAGCAAGAAAATCATTACATGAAGAGTGCCTTGATGATTTGGAAATTAGTAACATTAGGCAGCAACTGCAATTAGGATGCCTTAAACATTTTAAAGAGTCAAAATGTTTTCAAGCTGCATTCCATTTTTGGACTTATTTTTTAAGGGATGGGCAAAGGTTGGTGTAGGTACTATACAGAGACTGGATTACAGCACTCTGTGTAAGTAAAGGAGTATAATCCTCTGCCATCTTTCATTAAGTTTGATGAACAAGGCACGGCAAACTCAGAGGTGGGAGCAAAAGTGGTATCCACGCTGAAAAGTGTCATGTTCAATCCGTCCACTTAAGCGAACACATGTGCAACTGAATTTAGCATATATGTTTACTATTGTACGCTACAGATCATTTTGATTTTTATACATGCATTTTTGGTGTTGGTGCATTATCATGTCCCTTCCAGGTTGTCATTATTATAACTGTTAGCATGTTAAACTTATTTGCATTCTCTGCAGTAATGCACTCTAGTGAAAATACCTACATTTCTGACCAAGCAAGTTGTCTTCAACCTATGTACCACAGCACCAGTACAGAGTCTGCTAAAGGTTGGACATTTCAGCATAATTCTACATGCTACCAGACTGAATCTGTTGACTTTTGCAAGGCAAGCAACATGCTACATTGACTTGTCAACTGTAAAACACTAATAACACGGTGAATGTAGTTGAGATTACATGCCTCCGTTGGGTCGTCTAGCAGGTAGAAGAGGGATGGGTGGGAGAGGGGTTGTAGCTAGTAAAAGAATCTTACACGTTTGGTCAGTAATAGTCCAATCCAAATGACCCCTGCTAACGTGATGACCAGGTCGTATCTGTTGCGTCTGCTGTGCCAGTAGCCTAGAGGGCTCAAAGATATGCACTTTAAGATGACTTCAACCACGAACATCATGGTCAGAAACGCTGAGACAAAAACCATCGAAACAGGTAGCCATGAGTCACCTTTATTCGATGTTTGGTGTGGTTGCCACTACAGAAAGAAACAGAGTGTGGAATCTTTGCACTGGGTTGGTTTTCTCAAAGACTCTCTGTGTGAACCTTCACACACATCACATTCTACTCAAAACCATGATTTATTCATATCTGAGTTTTAACTTCTGCAGGATAGTAATTGTCACCCGGCAGGCATTAACACACAAGAACTAACATTGGTATGTAATGATAACATTTAAATGCATTTGCTAATAGTATGTAAGTGCATAAAAATTTGATGCTAAAACTAACTTGTATTTATTGTATTCATTGTTGGTAGAAATGAATTGAACATTGAAATATGATAGTATGAATTATACTATGCAGACAGATATGATAAAATTATTGATAAAAAATTAGCTATTTTATGTTGACCATGTCTGTTACACATACCTTTAAGGAAAGCATGAAGAAGTTGATCAGCACCAGAAAGGCAATTAGTCGTTTGAAGTACTTGTGCTGAGTGATGTCATATAGCCTGGCCCGGATCTTGGAGTAATCTTAAATAACAAGCACAATGAACAATCTGTGTAGTTCTCAGTGGTTGGAAGATAAAAAACAGCTGTAAAAATCACTAGCCCTTTTCATTCAGATCAAGTGAGAGTTGTTTTATGGAATTCAACAAGACCATGTGGTTTTGCCTATAAAACTCAACATTGTTGCCCACAGTTCTTAAAACGTAAGTGATAGGAACTGGGCTGTAATGATTGGTACATGACATAACACATACCAATGTTCTACTCAATGTAATTCATCTTAGTTCTTAGTTTTTATGAGATTAGTCCAAACTTATGTTCCTCAGCTTGTAGGCTTTTCATGGTATATGACATCTGATGACCTCAGATGACCATTGATCTCTAACCAAAACAGCTGACATCTCAGTGTGATTAATAGACAAGCTAAACATGAGACTAGTGCAGCAATGCTGCTGTAGCTCACACAATTGAACTGAGGGCTGCAGCC
>VJOZ01078012.1:0-11604 GCA_009801055.1 Stichopus horrens | reverse complement strand
GCACTTACATCCCTGTTATCAGTGGAAAAGTCTTGAGCATTGTGTTACCTTAAGAATGGTGGGGCCCTCTATTTAAACCTGGTTGCCCGGGCTGGGTGACCTCAGGTTTTCATGCCTCAGTGGGCACTTTATGACAGAAAAGCAACAGTCCATAAAACCAGTTCTAAACTGGGCAAAGTTTTACAGCAGAAGACCTTTTTCTTTGCGTAGTGGCAAATATCTATCCCACTCTTGGTCAGACCATATACAGTACAAGCTGTATATAGAGAGAGCATACAGTTGGAGGTTTCGTTCTCAGTTGGCAGAGCAACTGCTGTACAATTTGCATAGAAGTCTCAAGCCTAATGTAATAAATAAAAGGGTTTTTTTTTTCTATTTTAAGAATGTGGACTTTTAAGTACAATATAGAAAAAAATGTCTAAAATCAAAAAGTTGCAGACTGTCATGAAATATGAAGAATAGTTGGGTATATTCTTTAATGTCAGTTTGCAACAACTTTTCACAAACCAGTTAATAACTTAAAATATCCAACCCTCTTTCAGTGGTTGACATTTTAGTTTACAAATAAGTTGTGTGATTATTGAAGTTGAAAATATTGTTGTCATGAATCATGTTCATCACACTGAGATTATTAAAATTCCAATTTTCAAGATACTTTGTCAACATTTGGATGCATCTAACAAGACATAAAAGGTGTCATTTCTTTCAATCTGTTGGTATAAACATTTGGCCAAGAGCTTTCTGCACCGACTGATGATGGTGCTTCCCATAGATGACCCAGTCAGCTCTCATTCTGCCCTAGGCAAGATGACATCTTCTGTTAAAAAACTATGGACATACATGCTCTGTCAAAAACAATGGACAAAAAATGTTATGCTCATAGGTTACATATTTTGCCATTCTTTTCTCTTTTTTCTGTTCTTTTCTTTTTCTGTTCTTTAAGTGCAGATTTACTGACACAAAAGTATTGTTTTTTTTTGTAGAATTTGATAATGCATTATTTCAGTGAGATGTGTGTGCATTTCATCGTTAATGTTACATTACAGACTGTGGTGTGTAAACTTTGCCCTCTTTTGTATTTGCCTCTCCAGTCCAAAGTTTGCCGCCCATTTGAAGGTATACCATCAACATCACACAGAGGGTCAACAGAAATTGTTTCGCCGGAACAGCAGCGTAAGTTTTGCTTTTAATTGTGTCTTTTGAACAAAGTATAGTTTCATTGTTTTATTTTCATTGAGAGTACATTCATTCACAAATTTTTGGATTCTGTGATCCCCATTGTCAGTAAATATAGGCCTTTTTTGTACATCATTAATTGTACATCATATAATGTAATACATGGAAAATGGGACCAACAGAGACTCCATAAAGAGTAGCAAGTTCCTCTTCTGTGTTCCTAGTCTGTTTGAATTTATGTACACATCTTCCTCATGTAACATGTACTTCACATCGAATTCTGTCACTCAATAATCCAAGCAATGTTTGCACAATGGGAGGTGGCTGTAAAATACAGACAAAACAGTTTCATTGGTCTGTGATCGAAGGCTGTTTATTAACAGCAACCCATGTTTTGCGAAGGTCGTGTCACCCTGTGAGGCATGCAATCAATATCGTGTCTGGGAAATGAATTAACACGTTTGAAAGGGGGCAGTTGTTTAGAAGACCTAATCTTCTCTTTCAGGTTTAATAAAGTCTAAAGTAAGTTTCATATGGTGCAGTAATTAAGCTTTCCAGTAGTCACATTCTATTTCAGTTTATGGTTAAGTAATTATATCATATCCGTCCTAAGGCATTTGTTTTGCCAAAATGCAACATGTGCTTTTCACCTGAAGACTTGCCTTCTTCCACTCTGTGAGTTAACAGAGGCCTTTCACCATTGGCTATATGGCCAAGACATTTGTTTACAAGTATTTAGTCATATTAGAAATACAGCATCCGGTCAGATTATTCTATGTTGTTAGATTCCTTGATGAATTAAATGTTATGTTTCTTATCTAAAATATTGTTGTAGCTCCTTTAGTTTGGTTTCAGTGACGATCATAGCCCCACATTATGTAAGCATGATGGCATGTATGTGTGTGTCCATGTATGATACCTTGCTTGTGAACGTGGTATGTTCAGAACAGAAGCATGGACGGAATTGTGAAGTACAAACTGTATTTCTTTTGATGCAGGTCAAAGGTCATCTGAGATTAGCAAAGGTCAAACTGCATAAACCCTTGTTTCGTGGCAAAAGTTGTACTTAGTATCGTGGACCTTACAATTACCCATTTAAACTTTTTTATGTAATTTTGGTGGTTTTTGATCTACCCTGTGTGGGTGCTTAATGAACATCGCAGCTGAATTTTCAGTTTTGTAAACAACTATGGAGACTTCTCTTGTTCCACTTTTTCACTAGAACAGATTTTTAGCTTTGCAAAATGGATAATTTGTTTGCAAAATGGAAATCAATTCAAGTTTAGAAAATGGAAAAGAAACTGCAAATCAGTTTTTACACAGCAGTGTAATCTTGCCTTTACTCAAAAGCTCTCAGTAATTTGTAAATGAATAATCTTCATCATATACAGGCCTTACTTGTCTGGGCAGTTGAATGAACCTAACCTGATGCATGAAAATCTGAGTAAACAACACACTTAAGTAACTCTTATTGAACAACCGTTAACTGCCTTGTAGTAAACAACACTTAACTAACTCTGAGTATTAAACAACAGTTAACTAACTCTGAATAAACAACGCTTAACTAATTCTTAATGAACAACAGTTAACTGACTGTGAGTAAGCAGCATGTAACTAACTCTGAGTAAACAACAGTTAACTAACTCTGAGTAAACAACAGTTAAAGCTGGAATATGGGTTAGTTTTGGCAATCACCTTTTCATCAGCGCAGAGGCAGTTTGGGAAAAGAATACCCGTCACAAAATCTGAAAGAGAACTTTGCATTCATCTTTCAGATATTTGNNGTTATTACATTTAAAGTATCTTTAGGCACTCTTCTCAGGAAAAAAGTATGTTGTTCTGCATTTGTTAACAATGTGAGTTTCAGTGTGAATTACGAATATATGTAATTGCTGCATATGTTTTTTGCTAATGACTCAAAATTTTGTTAGTATTTGTCACTAGAAAATTAAAGGTTACGCCAAAGGCCCTGTGGGTCTAGTTTGTCGTTTTTGAGGTTTTCGTGTAATGATAATTTTTATTTTGATTTCCCTTTTTAGTAAGTTTGTTTCTGTTGTACTTATTCTAATCTTGTCAAGATAAAAAATAAACATTGGATGAAAAGAAAAAATCTTACTTGAAGAAATCAAACAGACTAATGGGAATTGATATGAATATTCATTTATGCAAAAATGAGGCTTCAACAATGTTTTTTGTAGTGGCTATGACAGAAACTGCTGAACTTGACTTTCAGTTACAAATTTTCAATTCATATTCCAGCTTATAAGTAACTTTGTGTGCCATTAGCCTCACACCAGAAAGTGTCACTTTTACGACTAGGATTTGTCTTGTAAAATCGTGGGAATCCTGGTCATCCTTGAAAGAAAGGTGCGGTACGAAACCACATACTCTGCTCTGGACCTAAGGGTTGCCTTGCTGAGTACCTTCCTTTTATAACACTAAACTGCCTCTAAACATGATTTTGAAGTGGAATTTTCTGATATAAAATACGATGCATGTACCAGGGCTATCATGCAGTACTGCACAAACCAGGGTTGTTGATTTTTTTTTACTTTAAAAAAAAAAAAATTATGATTTAAATCAAATGAATAGATTTAAATCAATGATTTCTTTAATAACAATCTTGATTTAAATCATGATTTTAATGAGCTTGATTTAAATCAAACAACCCTGGCACATACCCTTCTCTCATTCATACCTCCGTCAGTCTGATGACCTCCCTGTCTTTGAGGCGATTTTAAGGATCAGATGGGGCACCCAGAAGGTGATTGTCCTCAAGCAGGAGGAACCAAGCTGGAAGAGGCGGAGCATGAGGATAACTTCCCCCCTGGGCAACTCCTTCAGTATTTATTCGGCATTTGAAGGGGAGGAGGACGGGGACGAGGTGAACGGTCTGCACAGAAACGGGAAGAAGTCCCTCAACGAGGAGGAAGAGGACAACGACCTGGTCGAAGAACTAAAGAAACGTAACCAGCTAAAGAGAAGAACTATGTCATTCAGTGGTCACATGTACAGTACAAAAGTAAGCAAGGATTGCCGTATATGGATTACTGTTTAAGATGAGAGGTCAGTCATCAGTCCAGATGTCTGTGATTTATGATTACATCTCTTGGTGAAAAGTACAGTTGCTCATTCACTGGGTTTCCATTTTTCTTTGGGAGAGGGGGGGGGGGGGGGAATGAGGAAATGTGGTGTAAAAATGAAAAGATATAAAGTGTGTTTACAATGGTTCACATCCATGGTAATCCCATATTGGCAATTGTCCCTGGTTAGAATTCATGTCACACCTGGTTTACTGGTGTGAAAGTCACCACATGTCACACTGGATCTTCTTGGACTAACACAAAGGTACAGTAACATTTTTTAGGGAAAGCCACAATTTAAGTGATGGCTAGCTGTGTTAGATTTATAACAAAAGAGACACAAAGTCAGAGATTCAATTTCACTCAGCTTGTTTTGACATTCCATATATGCAAGTATTTCCTGGGATTCTGCCAGGGACTAAACTTAAAAAATAAAGGCAGAGGGGTCAGCTTATTTTGACATTTCATATATGCAAGTATTTCCTGGGATTCTGCCAAGGACTAAACTTAAAAAATAAAGGCAGAGTGGGATTAATCACTGCTAGATCATGACTCAAAATCTGTCATTGCTGTCTGACAAAAGTCGCAAGTGGGTTCAAACAAGAAAGGGGGAGACCAAAGGTTACTTCAGGGTGCACATAAGGTGCAATTTAAAAGATTTAAATATGATTTATGAATGTGTGTTTAAACATTTCTGCAGTCTCTTTTTATTAAGTATAAAATCAAAGATAATTGAATATTTTTATGTAAATGAAGGGGGGAGGCTTATCCCTTCTTTTCGAAAACTTTTTCCATCGAATTCCTTTCTTTAGCTCTCTGACAAAATCTCTTATATTTGGTAAAGCATGGAATCTCTAAGTGTGATCGCAGGGTGCACATGTCGTACAATTTGGACAGCTAAAGAAGGGACTGAGAGTGTTGTGTTATCAGCTGTTCATTTCACCAGTTGCTCTATTTGGTGTTTTGATCTAACACTGTCGTTCCTTTACTCCCCCAGACATCAGCTTTCCGCCCAAAATATGGTACCACTACGAGCCTCAGGGTTTGCAGCACACATAGTACGATGGACGTCATAAAGTTACTGCTGAAGAAGTTCGCCGTGGAGAACGATGCTAACGAGTTTAATTTATTTTCTGTTCACCCTTCTGGAGGTGAGATATTTAAAACTTAAATGTTTATTCAGCCTGGTACTTCATACTTCCTCGATAGATGACACATGGTCAATGTCCCTCATTGATTGTCATAGGTAATGTGTTGTTGACCATTGAGGTACAGGAATGTTATTATTTTTCCGTTAACTAGTAGAGATTTTCTGTGTACTTGTAAGATGGCGATACAGAGTAGGGAAGGCTGCACCCACCGTCATCAACATTCCGTGGTCTTGCCACTGGTTTCGATAGTGTTTTGAAATGTCTTTGGTGCTCTCGCTTTAATTTATTTTAATTGCATTGCACCGTATATCTTTTAGAAGAAGGCACAGTGCATACAAAAGTAGCAATGTGTGTACAATATTGTGACGGTGTGGTCCATCATATAACCATATTTCATCATTTATAAACCCACTTATTGTGAAGCTGATATCATTTTCACTCTGAAATAATTGCCTTGTCTCCAGTATATGTTTCCTCCCCCCTTGGGTTTTTCACATTGCATGTATTAAACTTATAAGTTCCTGAGAGAGCACAGTAAAATGAAAATGAACTGGTCCTAAATCATCGCAGCAAAATTTCATAAGTCCCATATCCTTCGCACGAGAGAATGTTTCTGCAAGATTCCTGTCTGAGTTCAAGGTGAAATATGCTCCCCCCATTTAGCTGTACAAGAAAGAGATTTTACAGTAATTAATAGTATTACATAACATCTGGTTACATGGAGGGTACCAGAAAATCTGTTTTGCTTAGTGTAGTCTTTCTTTACAGAGCAATATGTTGAGTTATGGACAAGACATCGCTGCAGAGTCTCAAATACGTGCAGTGAACTAGAATTTTCTTTGAGGTCCCTGGGAATTGTCAGAAATATTCTAAGAGACAGTTATCTTTATGTTGTACACTAGCAAACAAATGTGCACAGTGGTAGACTAAAGTGGTGTCGAAATGTCGTCTGGATTTTTCAAAGCAGCATCAACAGAGAAATTCCAAGTAGAGATAGCTTGACTCTGCATTTGCCTTTTGCACTGGTAACAGTCTATTATACATGGGCCATCCAACTCTGTGCAGCCTTCAGCAGTGTTAATCAAATTCTGTTCAAATGAAAACAAGGAAACGAAAGTGATAGAAGCTGCCTCGTCTCATAAAGGACATTCAACAGTTCACGGCGATCACTGCAAGTTGAAAAAACAAGACCATAGCAGTCACAAACTCCCCAGAGAGGTGTTTCATACAAACGTTATTTGTGTCAGTGAGACAAATGAGATGAGGTTCATTGTGATGTCATGGAAATTGTGGGTTGACATCATTCCACTTCTCTGTTTTCAGTCACGTATCGTCGTTAGTCGAAAGTTAATCAACAACGACAACCGCAGAGGAGACTCTCACCCCCGTGTCTCTATCCTTTTGTTTTACACATGTAAACAGTGTCTGAGGGCAAGTGGGTGTTAAGTTTTTGTTCAGAATGCCACAGGGAAGTAGAAATCTGGTACTGCAAAGTTTTGCCAAACATGCAGTAAAGGTGTTACTGATATTGATGAAGTCCACTGCTTTCTCGACGAAAAATGGGACTAACTTTACAGAGGAACCAGAGTACTTTGATGAAGCATGCTGTCTATCTATCTGTCTGTCTGGTTTTTTTTTGTTCACATGTTTGTAATTTTACTGTCTCGGTTGCTTTTGTAATCTACTGTTGATTGCTGTCACTACCAAATGGATGTTTTCTAACTAAAAATTGCACATAGTCCTTCCATGTCTGCCTTTAACCTGTTTCTTAAGAATTGGCAGATCAGTCTCATATTTGCCAGACCATTCTCATATTTTCAGCCAAAAGTGGGATTTAAATGTCAGACTTACAGTAATCAATCTTGGAGATGAAAGGAGATGAAATACAATTTTGTTCCTCACTGAGCTGCAATTAGTCAAACTGTTTCAATGTCTGTGGTATTGGCCATAGTTGATGATCAGATAATAAGCCTACTATGCCACTCACCCACTGCATCACTGGCCTACTATACAGCCGATCTATTGTTCCACTGGCCTGTTATTCCTCTGATCTACTGTACCACTAGCCTACAGTGGTGGTGGCTCACTTTGGTATTGGTTTACTCTACCACTGGCTCACAGTGACCCCTGACATACTGTACTATTGGTCTACTGTGCCAGTGGCATACTGTATCACTAAGCGATTGTACTTCTGTCATACTGCACGACTGGCTTACTGTATTATGGCCCTGCAGTACCATTGGTCTGCTGTACTGTTGACCTCTTTTACCACTGGCTTATAATGGATTCACTGCCTCTGGCTTACTCTACCACTGGCTCACTGCACCACTGACCTATTGTACCACTCTCTTCCTGTACTGGTGAGGTACTCCACCATTGGCATACTATACCACCGGCCTCCTGTTCGATTATTACCAGAAATGTCCTCTGGCTCATTGGGGTCCTCTTCATTGAGTAACTCTTCCTCACATGTTTGTTTAGAGAACATTAAATGAGCAATGAGCATTTAATGAGCAATGTCCTCAATTACATTGCATGGCTGAAACAGCAGTTCAAGGGATGCATTTGTAAGTTGGTCATCAGTAAAAAGTCATTGACACGCTGGGAGGAAAACTTGAACAGGGTATCATGCTATTTACTTCATTCCTCACTTACCTGTCTCATACAACTGTCAGACTCTAATCTACCATTCACTAGTTGTAAAAGCCGGGTTTGCAGTAGTTTTAGAAGACAGGTTAAGTTCATCGCTCATAAATAACCAAAACAGTGTATTTTTGGGTAACCTTGTGTTCATTTCAACAGGTGTCTTCAGCGTGGAAAATGAAGGAGATGTTATCGCTGAGAAGCCTGTTGCTTGAGTAATAAATCTTATCATGATATCTATGTCTCAAAAAGTAGAAACATAGTCATAACTGTAGTCCTCTCAAATTTCTTTCCAGAAACCCACGAATTCAAATTAACCGATTTTCCTCTGCTAAGGAGGATAGAGCTTGGTCCAGATGATGAAGGGTTAGCGAAGATATTCATTATGGAGAGACGGACACAAGAAATATCTCTTGAGGTAATTCCTGCCAGTTCTTCAGAGCTTGTTTATTTGTACGTGTACGTGAAAATTCGCTGTATAAATTCCAAAATGATTTTAACTTGCAACAGTATCAATTTTGTCAACTATCTCCAGACGATCAGAGAAGAGAATTGTAAGTCTGAATTTATTTCCATAAGATTAAAATGAGTCACGTTTCTGATGTTATGAGATGCTGTTTTAAACATCAATTGTACATAAATTGACAACAGCTCTGGTAACATTACGTGTTTTCATAAAGTTCCATAAGTTTTGGTTGTGTTGTAAGCATTAAATGGTCCGTAAACTTCCAGTATTCACCTTTCCCTTAACCTGAACATTTTACACAAATTGCAAGAAACAGACATGTGGGTCTACATGTTTTTCAGTTTGATGGGTTGTTTGTTTCAAATATATGGAATGTAAAACTTGTAAGTCATGCTTATCATTTAATTTTTAAACGACGTTAATTGGCATCTATTTTCTCTTGGTTCCTTTTTGTCTGTGTGCTGTTTCCTGATTAATCATGTTTTTTCTTTTCTTTTTTGTTTTAATCTTTCCTCTTTCAGAGATCATCAGATTTGAAAACAACTCTATTTGTTCTCACAATTAAATTGCTCTCATTAACCTCCATTGACAATCTGACATATGAATTATAGATTAAAATTTGGAGTGAATTTCATTACTGAAAACTCATAATCAGAACTGTGAATGTTTCTCTCAGCTCATTGACAATCTTTCGATTCATCTGAGGTTGTTCACCTCATCTAGACAGTCCTGATACTAGATATGCCTGTTATTACATATATCATAGCACACACAAACTGTGAAATGGTGTCTGGATGTCATGAGGTCAACGTCAGTGAGCCTTTGCCTCGTAATTCAGACCCGATAATTTGCACTGAAGAAGTCCTCGTGGCAAATGTCTCGGTGTTTGCTCAGGTGTGGTTCCAGAGATCTGATTAATATAGGAAATCAATGATTCTGTAATGCAGGAAGTGTGTTTCTTTTATATTTGCCCTTTGATGTTCCTTGTTTACCTTCAAAATATGTGTTACGTTAAAACAATAAAAGAAAAGACACACAAACACATGCACACACACACACAAAAAAAAACAGGCATTAGCAATGTAGTCAAACAACATGTTGATAATGAAATCACATTCATGATAAGAACGTTATAGCAATACCCTATGGTACTATTTGTGGATATATCACAATACATGGCTTTGTTACTATGTGTAAAATACATTTCTCAGAAACTTCCCAGGGGTCTCTCTTTCAGCGGATTGAATTTAAAACATGTATTTTTCGCTTTCCTCCTGGCATTCCGATTTGCAGGTAGCGCAATATTTGAACATGCAGATTCCCGTCATGCAAGCGATCCTGCGGAAGTTCGAGGAGGAAGAGGAGCGTCTCGTCCAGAAGATCAAGGAGAGGTATAAAATAATGAAAAATGAATCGTACAAACTGGGCCTCATTACTCTTTCAGGAAACTGCTTGCTGAAGTTGTTAGATCAAACAGCTCGGTCGTTGACAAACTGCATTCTGAAGTCGAGTGCTGATCGATACCTAAAAAGTAGACCCTTTCAATGTTTAATGATGTGAAAGAGGGAATTATTTCTATGCAAACTGCTTACCCTCCACAAAATCCTGCTTGGAAAATTCAGGACGAAGATACGACAATGGGTGCTGATGAAACATAACAATGTTAGGTAGAGGGATGTACTGAAGATAAGAGATTGGTAAGAAGAAGAACATCATTTAGGGATGAAGAAAGGGTCAGCTAGAGAGATCAAGAAGAACAAATAACTTGTCTTTTTTTCCCTCTTCCATTGCTCATTCAATTTTGATTACCGGATTTATTCTAATAAATGCCCCCTTCGTAATAAATACCTCCCCCCTTGATTTCTTTGTTACACTTCCTTTAGTGAAATAGTGAATTCCTGAGAGAGCTTTATGATCAAAATAGTAATCCTATGTCATCACAATAAAATCTGATCAAGTCCTATAGCATGCAACAAAAGAGTATTTTTGCGGCATGATTGTGATAGAAGCAGAATACTAAAATCTCTGAATTCCACTGAAAGATCAGCTTTTCAGCCATTTTTGTACTCCCATGTGTGCATTTGGAGATTCTTTTTGAACTTCCTGTAAGCCTAAGAATGTCACATAAGGAAGCACAAGTTAACGGCTATTCATACCCTTGGAATTGGCAGTGGTGTAAGGTTTTTGTCCTCACAAAAATATTATGTAGGGTAGAGACTGATTTATTTGTCAGAACACAGGGTAACATGAATTACTGACTGCTTTGCCAAGTTTGGCGCTAACAAGTGTAAACTAATTAATCTAATTAATTACCGCGACTGTGGACGCTTTGTGTCGTTCCACATCCCACACAGAAAGTAACGTATCGGGAAGTGTTGAAAATGGGGGATTTCCCTGTTAAGCGTGCTCCAGAATGGAAGGAACTAATCAATAGGAGTGGGTCCCCTTTTTTCATGATGTCAACAAAAGATAGCAAAATCAGTTTTTAATTAGGCTACAATGAATAAGTTGAAATGACTTGAGTTTATTACGTGGGAAGGTTAAGTCTGTGTGTCTGAGTTGACTTCACCAGTTTCCGTCTCAAAAAGAGATGCAGGGAAAATGACAAGCAGACTAGGGCAGTTTTAATCTCGGGGGCCCCGCAGGGATACCTAAATTTTGTTGTAACCCACACAGATCTGTAAATGTACACGAACAGTCATCCACTTTAAATGTACATTTTTTGGCAAAAAACTTCATCAACACAAAAATACAAACTTTATAAGTTACCTTTCTCGGGTTTGATGTCTGTTTCCAGTTTGAAGCAAAGAATCGGATGTCTTTTGTGCCATGTAGTCCTTTTACATAACAGCAGTGTTTTTCCACTCCAAGATGTGTAATTCCTTTCGCATCTTGCCGGAAACCATCCGAGTTAGAGAATCTTTAGAACGAAGAGCCCAAAACTCGAGAGAGTTCCCTCATCTACTGTTTGGATTCATACGTATGCACATATACCTAACGGCACCAGAGGAGAGCATATTATTACTCTATGAGCACCAATTACCATTTTAAAGTATTTTATTTTTATTTATTTATTTATTTAAAC